>BHFT01016582.1:0-10000 GCA_004320025.1 Laticauda laticaudata
AATCAAAAAATCAAAAAATCAAAAAATCAAAAAATCAATAAATACATTTGTCACCCTCCAAGGCCACTTGAGTCCCCTTTATTCTCAGTGGAATTAGGACAATTGTGCCTGCATAAAATTAATAAGATGCTGTCCCTGGACCTTTGGTCGTGGTGTGCTGAGAAGAAGACCCATCCTTTCTGTGAGCAGTCAGCATTATTGTGTGTAACCGAGGCCTCATCCATACAACCTCCTTGCCCAAGCCCTACGACCAACCCCCCAATGGTTTGCTGAGGACATGTTTCGATTCAGCATTGTGATTGCATAATCCTGAGGCACACCGACTGAAGCCACATGCAAGGGAACCAGCAGGAAAATTAGGATGATCTGCTATAAGAAAGCCACCTACACTTTGGAAGTGACACCCTTGGATGTTCCTGGGGAAGGAGATCAAGCCGAAATTAAACCAAATTTAAAATTAAAACTACAATTATTAAAATTACACTACAAAACAGGCTATTACATACTAGAAAGCAGAGGTGGTATTCAGCAGGTGAAATATTTTAGGTTATATTAAAAAGGCAGAATATTCCCCCTAAAAGAGAAGTAGAAACTAAGAGAGGCAGAAACTCAGCCCCACCTTTGTTCATGGGCCATTAAGGCCTGGGCCAGTCTATTCTACATAACAAAGATCTATCTCCTTGAGGCAGAGCCATAAATAGGAACTTCAAAGCCCTTTCATTCAGAGATGGTCTTTATCAGGTTCTGACCAGTTCTGGAGAAGCGGTAGCAGAAATTTCGAGTAGTTCAGAGAACCAGCAAATCCCACCTCTGACTGGCCCTGCCAGCCCCATCTCTTTTCTGCCTTCCATTGAGTCCCAGCTGATCGGCTGGGTCTTCTTTGGTTGCCCTGCACAGGAGAAGGGAGCTGGAAAGCAGGTTAGTGGGGTGGGGAGAGAATGGAGATTTTGCAGTACCTTTCCCTGAGGAGTGGGGAAGGAATGGGGATTTTGCAGTATCCTTCCCCTGCCATGCCCACCAAGCCACACCCACCAAGCCAAACCATGCCCACCAAGCCACCCCCACAGAACCAGTAGTAAAAAAAATTGAACCCCACCACTGCTAGAAAGCTATTCCTCTTTACTATTAATCTGACCTATGAAACCAACAATCCATTTTTGACAGCTGTTCTTCCAGATTGAGGCGAGAATGAAAGTTATTGTCTGAAAGTCAATAGTCAGTCCTTGGCTAATGGTCCAATACCCTTTTACCCTTAAATATCCTTACCCTTTTAAACTTTATTTTGGCAAAAGACTAGCCTTCCAGCTGGAAGGATGCCATGAAGTCCAAGCCAGCCTCTTATGGAGTCTCAGCCAGCTTCCTTCTTATCTTGGGTCATGAAAAGGCCAGTCACTACCCTTTGAAAGATAAATTGTATGGAAATACCAACAGGAGGTCAACTGGATGCCACATAAAAGCAGAAACTGGTGCTAGGCAAATATTTGCCATCTCCATGTTCCTTCTTGGAGTATTAAGTGTTATTACCAGGGCTGTTACAAAGCAGATATTCCAAAATCTGTTTCCCAAATGAGTTTGGCCTCATGGTTTGAAGGTGGTTGTAGTGCTGTAATGCAGTTCCTTTAAAAATGTACCACACTCTTATTTCTCATTTCTATAAGAATGTACATTGCTCAGTAGTGGGATTCAATTTTTTTTACTACCAGTTCTGTGGGTGTGGCTTGGCTGGCAAGGCTTGGCTCGGTGGGCATGGCAGAAAAAGGATACTGCAAAATCCCCATTCCCTCCCCACCCCACTAACCTGCTTTCCAGCTCTGTTCTCCTGTGCAGGGCAACCAAAGGAGACCCAGCTGGGACTCAATGGGAGGCGGAGAATAGATGGGGTTGGGGCCAGTCAGAGGTGGGATTTGCCAGTTCTCCAAACTACTCAAAATGTCCGCTAGCAGTTCTCCAAAACTGGTCAGAACCTGCTGAATACCACCTCTGCAGCAACTGTCATAAATATGAGTCAGTTGCCAAGCGGCTGAATTTTGGTCACAGGAGCACAGGAATGATGCAAAGGTCATAACTGGAAAAACGGTCATAAGTCACATTTTTCAGTGCCCTTGTGACTTTGAACGGTGACTTACAACACCAAGCTGTTGTAAGTTGAGGACTCCCTGGAGCAGATGATGAAATTCTACTGAATTTTTTTTTAAATGTCTAGTCGCTTCTAGAAATGGGTGCCGTCCTTTTCAGCACCTGTCATGGTGCCAAAAAAGGAGAACATTTTGACCCACCAGTGGATGCCTTTCCAGAAAAAACAGAGAAGGAGGAAGAACTTCCATTGTGGATGTTTGAATAGAGTAGAGTAGAGTAGAGTAGAGTAGAGTAGAGTAGAGTAGAGTAGAATAGAATAGAATAGAATAGAATAGAATAGAATAGAACAGGACAGAATTCTTTATTGGCCGCGTGATTGGACACACAACGAATTTGTCTTCAGTGCATAAGCTCTCAGTGTACATACAATAGTAGTGATAGATCATTATCATAGTCATGGTAAAAATACATGAGTGATAGTCATGGATACTAAATAAGTAATCCACATAAATCATACTAGGATACTAAGTAAACAATATAAATTGTAAGATGCAAACCACAAAATTATAGTCATAAGAAGGCAAGGCAAAGATGAGAATGACGCTAATGTTGCTTTTCTTCCACAGATATTGACGAAAGTGTCCCAGAGTGGATTTTAATAGCTTTCACTTGGCAGGAGGAACCAAGGTAACTTCTCTTTGCTCATCTCATCCATGCCGAACAGCAAAGGAAGATACTACTCATTATTCTGTTTTGCCTGAAGGCAGGTTTCTCCAGTTACTGATGGAATAAATAGAATTGTGACATCTGACAGGCTCTTGAGGAATTGAGGTTTTTCACCTTGGACAAGCTCGGTATAATCAGGAAGTTGACAGGTAGATTTACACAAAAGGCTTCCCAGAAGATTGTCTAACTTTTTATTCACGTTACAACACTGGTTGAGTAATATACCTATGCCTTTCTGTTTGCATCATTTTCCATTTCAAAGGCAGGCTGCAATTGGAAAGGGTGCCTATTTTTCAGTAAATTACAAGGAATCTGTTGGGTTGTTTTTTTTTGTTAAATTGCTGCAACGCTAAGATTGAAAAGCAAGAATTTTTAGAATATCTGCCCAAAATTCTCTGTTCTGTACAAGTTGTCACAAACTCTATAATTTCTTGTGAATGTTGAATCTCAACTCTTATATGCTCCCATCTCTTGGATATGACGTGTTATTCAGTTGCGAAGTTAGGTCAGACTTTTCATGACCCAATGGACACATCACACACCTCTGTCCTCCACTATCTCTCAGAGTCTGCCCAAATTCATGTTCTTCACTTTGAGACATGTGCTAACTAACGACACCAGCTAACTACCTCATCCTCTGACTTCCCTTTCTTCTTTTGCCTTCCATCTTTCCTCAAATTAGGATCTTCTCCAAGGAGTCTTCTCATTAGATGGCCAAAGTCTTTGAGCTTCAGCTTCAGGATCTGTCCTTCCAGAGAACAGTCAGAGTTGATTTCCTTGAGGATCAACTGATTGGATCTCCTGGCATCTCCTGGATCTCCAACCCCACAACTCAAAAGCATCAACTCTTCAGTGCTCAACCTTCCTTATGGTCCAACTCTCCCTACTGGGAAAGCCATAGCTTTGACTATATGTGTTCTGACCCAAGCCTCATTCAAATCAAAGGAATACAAAGTATATATAAAAGCAAACCTTTTTAATTTGTCTCTGTGAATTCCGTTCATTCACAGCCAAGAGTCATTAAAACAAATTGCCCCAGATAAGAGCAAGCCCTTTCAAGATTACGAAAGGCTGCCAAGATTACAAGATTAATTGCAGGGAAATATTCCAAACCACAAGTCTCCAAACACGAACCAGAACAGACAGGACTTCCACAAGAACTTGGAGTTGAAAGAACTTCTTTGCTACCTGCAAAGAAGCCAACCCTGAAGGCTGGCTTTAATCCCTTATGGGAAGAGCCATCACCTTGCAGCCTTACTCCTGAGTTGCCTGTGCTGCTTCAGCTGCTCTTTCCTTCGAGCAGCCCTGCGCGCACGCGCTCTGGGCACAGGCACCCCGGGGTCCTCTTCGTCACTGCTACCAGACTCCACAACCTCCAAAGGCAGCACCCCACTCTCTGATCGTCCTGGCCCCATCCCTGCATTACATGCAGGCCCCTCATCTGAGTCCTCGCTCTCAGAGACCTCAGCCGTCTGCACCTGCTGCCGGCAAACCACAACAATATGAATCTTTGTCAACAAGGTTTTGGATATGATACTGTTTCCACTAAGAGAAAGTCAAGGGCTTTGAGGAACTAGGTGCCATTCAGTGAGACCTCTCCATTATTCATGGTTGCCTAGACAAATGATCACCTTCGTGATCTGCCTCTAATACAGGTAGTCCTTGACTTACAACAGTTTGTTTAGTGACTACTGCATTAAAAAAGGTGAGTTAACTTAGGACCATTTTTCACAGTTATGACCTTTTCAGCGGACACATAATCAAATTTCAAATGTTTGGCCACTGGTTCATATTTGTGACTGTTGCTGTGTCCCAAAGTTCACGTGATCCCCTTTTGTGACCCTTTGACAAACCAAGTGGGATGCACAAAAGCAACAAAGTCACAAAAATAAGTCCCTTTAATTCCTCCAACTTGGCCTCCAATGCCCAGTTACCTTCAGCTGGAGAAAAAACTCTCCCAAGAACAATTTTTAAAGGGAAGAAATTCCATCCAAATTCAAAGTACATATAAATTATAAAGAAAAACCAACACAAACCACACTGCAGCAATTAACTAGACAGGGCAGGATAAGGGATTGAAGACGTCAAAGGACAATGAAATACACACACTTGGGAGGATGCCAGAACTCAGATATGACTTGACAGACCAGAATAATTTCAGGCTTTGCTTCCAAGAGCTTTGCCTGTGCAGTTTGCCCTTTTAAACAGTCTTCCCAGCTGCAGCCCATGAAGGGGATCAGGGCCCCCGTAAACCATGCAATTCACATTGCTCCCTTATCCGTTCCTCCCTGCATGCCTTAGGATGAAGAGGGGATGGGCCCGGGTCTTCCTTTGAATGCCCAGCCAGCCTATGCCCTTCCCCAGTTTCCTCCACAGCCATGGGAGCCACACTCCCACTCCCTGTCAGCTGTTCCACCTCTACCTTGGAATCAGATTCCAACAGAGCATGACACTAAGTCAATGGGGAAGCCAGATCCGCATAACTGTGTTACTAACTTAACAACCACAGTGATTCACTTAACAAGTGTGGCATGAAAAGTCGTAAAATAGGGCAATATTCATTTAACAAATGTTTCACCCAATAACAGAAATTTTCATCACAATTGTTGTTGTAAGTCGAGGACTACCAGTCATCACATCTGGCTCTTCCAAGGACCTTCTAGCAATCTCCTCAATCCTGTCTATCCACCTGTTCTCTCGACCTTGCCAAACGTAGTCATACATTTTCTTTTCTTATCCAACATCTACATACTTCACAACAGTATTTCAGTTCCTGCTTATTCATCATTAACTTGGGGAAGCTGCCAATCTACTTCCTTCAGGACTGATTGATTGGATGTTCTTGCAGACCGCAGTGCTTTTATTAACGGTCTTCAAATCCATAAGTTAAAGGCAATGAAAGCTTCTTTCTCTGCACTTGTGACAACTCGGGGTGTGGCACAAAGGCAACACAGTCAGATAATCAATAGGAGTCCCTTTATTAGCTCCAACTTTGCCCCCAATGTCTTGGTTACCTTTTGGGCTGGAGAAAAACTCTCCTAGGAACAGCCTTTGTCTGCGGAGAATCAAATCCAAAACATTGTCAACAAAAGTTGTAACTATAAGTCCAAACAAGGCAAAATGAGGCAATTAGTCTGACAGGGCAGGAGAAGGAATTCCAGACATGAAGGAATGGCAGTAATTCAATCCGGTTGGGAGCATGCTAGATAACAAAGTCAACCCAAGGTAAACTCACATTTGTTCCCAGCAGACGCCACACTCAGCTTGCATCTCTTGTAAACTCTCATTCCCAGGTGGTGGTTAATGAAGGGAATCAGGGCCCTCTCCTCCCCCATAAGCCATGCAACCCACATTGCTCTCTTCTCCATTCCTCCCTAAATGCCCTAGGATGAAGAGGGCCTGGGTCTTCCTCTGAACTCCCTCTCCCTTGGTCTACCTCTTCTCTCCTCTGCCCAACAAGACTTTGCTCCACAGCCAACGGAGCCACACTCCTGCTTCCTGTTAGTTGTTCGCCTTCCTCCCCAGATTCAGACTCCAACGGGGTCATGACAGCACTCTTTCTCAGTGTCCAGCTTTCGCAGTCATATATTACTGTTGGAAAAACTATTGATTTAGCTAGCCTATTCTTTATTACCGGAGGTGTCTTGATTCGTCATTATTTTGTCAGGTCTGACACTGCTTTCTATCATAGGGTTAATTTCCTTTTACTTTTATCTGTTTTTATCTTGTCCTTAAATTCTGAAAAAAAATCCTAAATTGCTGTCTTCATTTCTTTGCCATCAATTGTACATTCATTAAGCATGCTGACTGACATTACATTCACCTTTGCAGTATTGAAGATTAACTAAGATTTTCCTTTTCCCTGTTGGGTTCTACCAAATATGATATAATACAGTATATTCATATAATTATTCTAGGCACCATTTTTTGAACTGTTACCATCTGGCAGCAAGTACAGGATAATAAAAACAAGGACAAATAGGCCGAAAAGCAGCTTCTATCCCAGAACAGTAACTATGCTGAATTCTACTGTATAGTACAATACGAATGCAATACCAGGGGTTTTCAATTTAATTGTATTGAATGTGAAGGAGGTGTGTTTGTGTTTTATTTTTATACTTTCAATGTACACTGAAGATGGCATTTAATTTCATTATAAAAGGTGCAATGACAATAAAGTCAACTAACTAATAACATAATCTAATATTTTTAGCTAAGCCGATGATATAGCTTGCTTGTCTCAAACATTTCAGGGTTTGCTTTCCAGTTTTGATCCCCGCTATCTTTTTTTTTTTCCCTGATGCTGCTGCTTTAACTTTGTTTAAAAATTAGAGAATAGGTTTTCTTACATTTCTTTCATTCCTCTGAATCATTCTAATTTTTCCCCCTCAAGAGTGGTTGCTTGTATATTGCAAACATTTCTCAGGGGAATAAACAGGCATTCTGAAAACCCATTAACCATAATATGCTCCATGTTCTGGCACAATTGACTTTGCTCTCATCAATAAAGCAAAAATATGCTTCTTCCTTACATTATCTTGGTCTCTTTATTACCAACCGGGTTGGGATTCTACCAGTTTGCACCTATTTGCTAGAACCGGTTGTTAACATTCTAAGCAGTTCGGAGAACTGGTTGTTAGAAGAAATTACTGGCCTAATCCTGTAAGGAAGGCAGGAAGGAAACATTCTGGTGTTGCTTACAGAAACTGCCTCTCTGTTAACCCTTATTATATTCTTGGCAGGATTAGACTTCCTGTCTCAGGAACTTCTCTGGAGTTTTTTCCCCTCCTTTGCTGGTTCTTTGCTTGTGTGGAGTGACCATTCAAAGTTACAATGGCACTGAAAAAAGTGACTTATGACCGTTTTTCACACTTATGACTGTTGCAGCATCCCCACAGTCACGAGAGGCCAGGTGAGGAGATGCGTGCCGCGATTTGAGTGATATTGAGTTGGCCACGCCCAGCCAATAACATGACCACCAAGTCACACCCACCAACTAAGCCATGGCCACAGAACCGGTTGTTAAAAAAATTGAATCCCACCCTTGTTACCAACCTTATGTTAGCTACCTGATCTCTTTTTAAGACCTGCCTGTTCATGATGGAATATTCTTCTCAGCAATGTGCTTATTTAAATAAAAGTTTGCTTGCTTGCACGAGGAATTAATCCAATACTCTAGTTCATCACATCTTCATTGATATATCTCTAAGTTCCCTTTTCCAATCTCTAGGGTAAACAGTCATTTTCATATCTGATGACATAGCACTGTTAGCATTTTAAATACTCTTCTCCTCCAGCTTTAAATAGATTAGTTGGTTGCAGGCATTCTGCCTTGCAACATAAAATGTTACCATCTAAATGCCCGGTCCCACTGGCTGATGGATGCAAAACGTATGCATAAAGGACACAGCGGACGAGCAAAATGTCGGCGGTGGCTCCACCCGTTTTCATCCGCTCCCAAAATTCCACTTTTAAACGTATTTGTCTTACCTTTTCTTGCCTGTACCCATCATACATCGCCCCTACAATTTGTCTACAAGTTTGGAAGCCTAGTGGATGAAAGCGGATAGGTAGCAAGGAAAGGTAGCAAGGAAAACTGTGAAGAGTATGTGTAGCATCCCAGACGATTATTTGAAGCCTGGTCAAGCAACGTTTATATGCTATGTCCAAGACCAAGGGCCTTCAAACTTGGCAAGTTTAAGGCTTGTGGACTTCAACTCGGTCTTAAGGACTCGATTGTACTGACCTCCAGGAATTCTGGGAGTTGAAGTCCACAAGTCTTAAAACTGTCAAGTTTAAAGACCCCTGCCCTAGACAGAAGGGAGTGAACTGCCAATAAACTTTCCTGCCACCATCACAATCAGAGAAATAAGCTGGGATGATACTTCTGCTGCAACTGAGACCCAGGAGGGTTGTGTAAGAGGGAAGTGTCAGCTTTACTTGTGATGGAAAGTAGCATTGCAACAGGCACCATCGCTTACTCACTGGTGGGCAGTGTAACCATGTAATGAGGCATGGTTTCTGTCCAAACAGGTAGCAAGAAAAAGATTTTTTTTTTTAAAGTGACGCCAAGACAACAACATGCATGAATGATTCAGCAGTGGAGTTGCTCAAAGGATTCCAGTGAGTAAACTGGGGTTTTCGAGGAAGTGAGAAACTCACTGCAATAACAGGACAAAAGGAATCTCTTCAGAAGATAGGCTCAAGGATCTTTAGAAGATAGGATCTCAGCAGAGCTGAGCATCCGTGCCTATCCAGCAAAATGAAATTCAACCGTGAGAAAAGTGAGGTCTTATATGCAGGCAAGAAAAACCACATGCCCAAGCACAGGGAGACCTCAGCTTACAACCAAGAGTTGAGCCCCAAATTTATGTTGCTAAGTGAGACATTTGTTCAGTGAGCTTTGGCCCATTTTATGACTTTTCTTGCCACGGTTGTTAAGTGAATCTCTTCAGTTCTTAAATTAGTAACACAGTTGTTCAGCGAATCTGGTTTCTTCACTGACTGTCAGGTTTCCAAGCTGCAATGGTTGTAAGTGTGAAAAATGGTATAAGTTTTCTCAGTGCTGTTATAATTTTGAATGGTCACTAAATGAACCATTGTAAGTCGAGGACTACCTGTGTAGAATAGATGGTGTCTGACTCAACAGTAGTAACTGTGAGATGTCCTAGTGGACAACCATTTAAATATCAGCCAGAGGTGTGCTGCAGCTGCCAAAAAAAGCCAACACAATCCTAGGCTGCATCAACTGAAGGATAGTATCAAGATCCCATGAAGTGTTAGCATCACTTTATACTGGTAAGACCATACTTGGAATATTGTGTCCAGTTTTGGTCACTATGAGAGAAAAAAGATGTTGAATTTATACAATAAAGAGTGCAAAGAAAAGCAACTAAGATGAATAGGGAACTGGCACAGTGGTGGTATTCAAATTTTTTTTTACTCCTGATTCTGTGGGCTTGGCTTGGTGGGCGTGTGTGGCTAGGTATGCGTGGCAGGGGAAGGATACTGCAAAATCTCCAATCCCTCCCCACCCCACTAACCTTCTTTCCAGCTCTGTTCTCCTATGCAGGGCAACCAAAGAAGACCCAGCCGATCAGCTGGGACTCAATGGCTCTGTCTATTATCTACCCCCGCCCCGGTCAGTCTCCACCCTAATGCCGGTTCTCTGAACTACTCAAAATTTCCTCTACCGGTC
>BHFT01016582.1:15000-35056 GCA_004320025.1 Laticauda laticaudata
GAGATGTAAATGTGCATGAATGAGAAGAGGAGAAAAAAAAGCAATGGATAGGATTTTGCTGGGCTAACATTCCATCCACCCTTCCTTGGAGCAAATCCAGTGTAATCCAACAACCACAGGATTGTGCTGAAAACTTGGGATTTTTCTCTTCATTATTCTTTTTTTTAATTTTTAACAATTCTTCCATAGATGGTTGGATCCAGATTTTTACTCCTGCTGCTCTTAGCTCTGCCTGTATCAACGCTGGGTAAGAAGTCCACCATTTCGTATTATCGTGGCATTCTTGTTCAAACAACCAGCATGAATAGCACATGCTTTCTGCTCAGTGTGTAGTCACACTGCAAAATATTGCTGTCTGTTAGTGACTGTCAAGTCATTAGCATGTATTAGCAACTTATACCCTCCCCCAGACATCTAAAGTTAAGGTTTATCCCTTGGAGTAACCTGGTACAAAGGATTGCAAGTAATTTGAATCCAAGTCTTGGCTATTGACTTTCCAAACCAAATTCGGGATTCTTCAGGCAAATCCTGGCAAATCATGTAATGATGTAGAGTATATGAATGAAACTTGTGATTTCCTAACTTGATCCACTGTCAAGCCACAGGAGGAAAGGATCACTGCTGTTTTTCCTTCTTTGTCTCATTCCCCAATTCTCTGGGTTTTGCCAAAAGAAAATTTTGGGGCAGAAAGGAGAGCTACTTTGCTCCTTGGTTTTTCTCCCTTTTCTCTGCTGCAAATAGTTGTCGCATTCAGTGAGAAAACCCTGCCCATCTCTTTATTTTGTCTTCATTTCACTGAGGGGTTGAGAGTAGGGCAGGCCATTTAGAAGAAAAAATGACTGGCTGTGTTGAGTTTCGATGTTCTAGTTTGAATGCCGAGTGTCACTGCTTTTGAAAACGGTAGAACTTCATCGAATGTTTTATGCACATGGACATCCTACAGGGCTCTCCAACCTTGGCAACTTTAAGACTTGTGGACTGCAACTCCCAGCTTTGATTGCTGAGGAATTCTTGGAATTGCAATCCATAAGTCTTAAAGTTGCCAAGGTTGGAGAGCCCTGTTTGACATTAACCAGAGGTGGGATTCAGCAGGTTCTGACCAGTTCTGGAGAACTGCTAGCGGACATTTTGAGTAGTTTGGAGAACCGGCAAATCCCACCTCTGACTGGCCCCAACCCCATCTATTCTCCGCCTCCCATTGAGTCCCAGCTGATCGGCTGGGTCTTCTTTGGTTGCCCTGCACAGGAGATCGGAGCTGGAAAGCAGGTTAGTGAGGTGGGGATGAGAATGGAGATTTTGCAGTATCCTTCNAATCCCACCACTGACTTTAACTAATCATGATCTTATAGGGCAAAAAGACTTCTCTGCGCCAAATGCACGCTGTAGCCTTTTTGGAGATGATCACATCCAAACCTTTGACGAACTGATGTATGATTTTGCCGGCGACTGCAGCTACCTGCTGGCTGGAGACTGTGAAAAGAGATCTTTCCTCTTGCTTGGTAAGTTTAAACTACATTTTGATTATGCTATGGAATGCCTCTTGGACATTGTCTGAAGTTCTCCACATTTTTGGAAATTAGAAGAACAAGCATTTCAGCTAAATGTAAGGGAGCTTGCTGAGAAATGGAAGAAGTTCAACAAAATATGGAACGTAGAATAATACGGTTGGAAGGGACCTTGGAGGACTTCTAGTCCAACCCCTGCTCAAGCAGAAGACCCTATACCAGGGGGCCTCCAAACTTTACAGCTTTAAGACTTGTGAACTTCAACTCCCAGAATTCCTCCTCCAGTCACGTTAGCTCAGGAATTCTGGGAGTTGAAATGCACATGTCTTAAACTTGCCAAGTTTGAAGACCGTTGTTGCCCTATACTATCCCAGACAAATGACTGTCAAGTTTCTTCTTGAAAACATCCAATGATGGAGCATCCACAGCTTCTGGAGGTAAGCTGTTCCACTGATTCATTGTTCTCACTGATAGGAAATTGATCTTTAGTTCTAGGTTGGATTTTTCCTTGAGATCTTTCAGTCTTTTCTTCTTTTCTTGCCCCCAGGTGCTTTGGAGAATAGGGTGACCCTGTCTTCTCTTTGATAGTCCCTCAGATACTGGAATACTGTTATCAGATCACCCCAGTCCTTCTCTTTATTAGACTAGGCATATCTTTTTAGATGAACAGAATTGGAAGGGATCTTGTAGGTCATCTAGTCCAATCCCCCACCCAAGCAGGAGATCCTACACCATTTCCCACAACTCCCGAAGGCAACTTCTGTTCCATTGGTTGAATGCTCTCACTGTCAGAAAATTTATCCTTATTTCCAGGTTGAATCTCCCCTTGTTCAGTTTCCATCTATTATTCCTTGTCTGGCTTTCAGGTGCCTTGGAAAATTGATTGATCCCTTCCTGTCTGGAGCAGCCCCTCAAATATTGGAAGACTTCTATCATGTCTCCCCTGGTCCTTCTCTTCCCTAGACTAGCCATGCCCAGTTCCTTTAACTGTTCTTCATATGTTTTAGCCTCCAGTCCCCTAATCATCCTGGTTGCTCTTACCTGCATTTTTTCTAGATTCTCAACATATTTTTTTTAATAATGTGGTGACCAAAATTGGATGCAATACTCTAGGTGTGATCTTACTAAAGCTTTGTAGAGTGAGTGATATTAGTACCTCGTTCCCTCAATCATTCATCCTATGCTTTAGCCTCCAGACCCCTTATTACCATTATTGCTCTCCTCTGTATTCTTTCTGGGGTCCCACTTGTGTTAAGTTGATCCTACCCAACTCAAAACCTCCCAATAAATGGCTTGCACCAATCCTGTCATAGTTAGCCAACCATCTCTCTCAGTCCTGGGTTCTACTTCCCGTGTCTTCTTACCTTCCTACCATCCTAAATGGAAACATAAATATGCCTCAACATTTTTTTAAAAAAAATCATACTGTCCAACTGGATTCTCCTTCACTAGAGATTTCAGATAGATTTTTGACATCTGTCTATCATGAATGGTGTGCCACTAGATTTCTTTTTTGTATTATCGACGCACCAGGATATGTGACTTTTGCAGATTTTCCCCATGATTCCACGAAATTACAAGAAAAGCCATTTTGTACTTCTGCATCAAAATATGCATCAAAAATGATGCATATTTTTTTTTAATTTGAACTTTTCTGCAAGCATTTTTCATTTGTTGCAGCTATCCATGTAAAAAAGGTACGGCCTTGAAGATTTTGCATGATTTTTGGAACTTAGCACCCTGAAGAGTTGTCATTATACTAAATATGAGCAATAAGAACAATTGCTTCTCATAATTTACCCATAATTGTTTAAAAGGAGAGCAAGCCAATGATTGTTAGCAAAAATGGCACTAACCTTTTCTTTTTTTTTGTTTCGTTTCAGGTGATTATCACAATGGAAAAAGAACCAGCCTTTCTCTGTACCTTGGAGAATATTTTGATATTCATGTGTTCTTAAATGGCACTGTGACTCAAGGGGAAAAAAGGTAAACATTTTGGTCACGTTGACATCAATGCAGGTAGTCCTCAACTTAGAACATTAATTTAGTGACCGTTTGAAGTTACAATGGCACTGAAAAAAGGAACTTGAACATTTTTCACACTTATGACCTTTGCACAGCAGCCTCATGATCATGTGATCAAAATTCAGATGCTTGGCAACTGTTTCATACTTATGACTGTTGCTGTGTCCCAGGGTCATATGATCCCCTTTTGCAACCTTCGGACAATCAGAATCCGCTACAAAACTCTGTTCCTAACTTAACAACTGCAACAATTCACTTCACAACTGTGGCAACATAAATTATGATAAAGACTATTGAGTTAACAGAAGCATATGTTACTTCCCACAGCAAAGAGAAGCAAAGAGATGGTCAAATGGATTCTTTTATCCAAAGAATAAAATATACCTAACCTTATTTCTAGTCTGAAATTGCTTCTGGATTTTGTGCTTGCAATGAAAAAAAAATACATGAAACTTTGATTTTGTTTTTTGTTAACTAGATAGGCTTATTTTTATAGGAATGATTTGAACTTACTGTTGTGTAAAAGCAAAAAGTTGTGGTTGTAATGTTGTTATCTTCTACTGTACTAAAGAGAGTCAGACATTGGTGCCTTTTTCTTTCTTGTGATGACCCGGGGCGTGGTGCAAAAGCAACAAAGTCACAAAAGTAGGTAAAGTCCCTTTAATACCTCCAACTTGGCCCCCAATGTTCAGTTATCATTGGCTGGAGAAAAAACTCTCCCAAGAACAGTTTTTAAAGGGAAGAAATTCAGTCCGACCCCAAGTAACATAGGTTATAAGTAAAACAACACAAACCAACTGCTGCAGCAATTAACGAGAGAGGGCAGGACAAAGAAAGGCAGACTTCAAAAGATAACAAAACACACACAGTTGGAGAAATGCCAGAACCTAGATAAGACTTGACAAACAAAGACTATTCATGCTTTGCTTCCAGCAAGGTGCTGTGTGCAAACACCTTTTTTCCCAGCTGCAAACTAATGAAGGAATTAGGGCCCTTTTCTCACCCATAATTCATGTTGCTCCTTCTCCATTTCTCCCTGCGTGCCCTAGGATGAAGAGGGGGTGCCTGGGTCTTCCTCTGAATACTCAGCTGGACTGTGCCCTTCTCCAGTTTCTTCCACAGCCACCGGAGCCACACTCCACTCCCTGTCAGCTGCTTAACTTCCCTCAGAATCAGATTCCAACAGGGGCATGAACATTTCTTTATCTCACTTTACCCTATACTTCTTTTATTTCTCTTCCCTTCCCCCTCTTCTTAGGTTCCACTATTATTTTTTTTTTAAATTTTACTTTGTATTTTAATATTTGAAAAACCAATAAAAGTCATACATGAAGAACAATGGGGCAAGACAGATCATAAAACAGGGCCAAAATTTATTTGACAACTGTCTCATTTAGCAACAGAAATTTGGGCTCAGTTGCGGTCCTAAGTCAAAGACAACCTGGATTCCAGAATCAAAAGTACCACGTTCTATTCTGAGCCAAACACTAAGGGAATCTCTCCTTCCTCTTGTAAAAACGGATTTTGTAAAAAAGGATTTTGGTACCCTATGCCTCAAACGGAGTCTTTCTGGAAAGGGAAGCTGGGTATTATAAGATGACCGGTGAGGAACATGGCTTCGTGGTGAAGATTGACACCAATGGGAATATCCTTCTAAGCCTGCCAGTGAAACACTATAATAGGACATGTGGACTCTGTGGGAATTTCAACCGATTTGCTGAGGATGATTTCATGACTCAGGAAGGTAAGTATTCAGTATGTACTGAATAATATCTTTTGGTATTACCTTTGTCATGCTGCTGTTGGAGTCTGACTCCAAGGAGGAAGCCGAACAGCTGGCAGGGAGCGAGAATGTGGTTCCGTTGGCTGTGGAGGAAACTGGGGGAGGGCAGAATCCGGCTGGGTAGAGCAGGGGAGAGTTAGAACAAGGGAGAGGGAATTCAGAGGAAGATCCAGGCCCACCCCCTCTTCATCCTAGGGCATGCAGGGAGAAGAGAGCAATGTGGGTTGCCTGGCTTATGGGGTTAGGAAAGGGTCCTGATTCCCTTCATTAGCTGCAGCTGGGAACACAGTGTATATAAAAAAAGGCAAGCTGCATGCAGCAGGTTGTTGGGAGCAAACGTGAATTTATCTTGTATCCTTGTGGCTTATCTGTGATCCTGACATCTTCCCAACTGTTTGCGTTTTGCCATGTCTTCAAGTCTGAAATTCCTGCTCCTGCCCTGCCAAACTAATTACTTCAGTTTGGCTTGTTTGGACTTTAAGTTAGTTTGTGTTTACCCTATTTTGGACTTAATTTTCTACAATAAAAGGGTGTTCCTGGGAGAGTTTTTCTCCAGCCAGAAGCTCACCTGGACATTGGGGGCAAAATTTGAGATGATAAAGGGATTCTTATTGAGTATCTGACTGTGTTGCCTTTGTGCTATGCCCCGAGTCATCACAGTCTTCTTTCCTGTAATGTTTACTTGAAAGCTTCTCATATTCCTCACTCAGTTCTTCATTGTGTCTGGAGCTCATCACTTTGCAGGACATCTGTGTCAGCCTTGTGGGATAAGCTAGATAAGAAACACAACTAGATGAGTTCATTTCACTTTACTACAAAGCTACATTCGCATAATCTTGCAAGTAAGGAAGTACATTCATCCCTCCTCAGGTCTTCTTTATAGCTTAAGAAACTAGGGAGGGTCTCTTTTGAGCCTCTTCCTCACCTGCTTTGGGTTAGGCTGTCTGTTGTCTGACAGTTCCCTTGGCTGCCACTTTTTACCTGATCTCCAGCCCTTGCTTATCCATGGAGACCGAGTGGAACAAGTGGCCAGTTTTAAGTTTCTGGGTGTTACCCTGAAAGAGGACCTGACCTGGGGGTGCTCACATTGCAGCCCTGGTCAAAAGGGCCCAGCAGAGATTATACCACCTGAGGCTTCTCAGGAAACAACAACTGAATGAAAAACTGCTGGTGACCTTCTACCGCTGCACCATAGAGAGTATTTTAACTCACTGCACCTCTGTATGGTCTGCCAATTGCACAGGGGAAGATAGGAAAACACTCCAGAGGGTTAACACCATTTCCCAGAGGATCATTGGTTTCCCTCTTTGTAGGTCCTTCTGCCTTCGGAAAGTTTAAAACATTCTCAAAGATCCCTCTCATCCTGGGAAGCCTTTTTTTTGAACTATTACCCTCTGGCAGTTGGTACAGGATAATAAAAACAAGGACAAATAGGCTGAAAAACAGCTTATATCCCAGGGCAGCTGCTCTGTTGAATTCTACAGTAGGGTGCAGTATTGGTGCAGTGTTGCAGGTTTTCGTTTCAATGTGTGGAGGGTGAAGGATGTGTACTTGTGTTTATTTTCATGGTCATAATGTGCACTGATGATGGTGTTTGATTTAGTTGTATGAGGTGCAATGACAATAAACTAAATTAAACTAAATATGTTTCAGTTTCCAGCCCCCTAATCATTTTTGTTGCTCTTCTCTGCACTCTTTCCAGAGCCTCAACATATTTTTTTGTATCGCGGTGACGAAAACTGGACACATTATCCCAAGTGTAGTTTTAGCAAGGCTGTATATAGCGGTACTAATACTTCATGTGATCTTGATACTATTCTGTTGATGTAGCCTAGGATAAAATTGGCTTTTTTGGCAACTGCATCACACAGGAGGCTCATATATAAGTGGTTGTACACTGGGACTCCTAAATCCTTGTCACAGCTACTACTGTTGAGCCAAGTGCCATCTATTCTATGCCTGTGTATTTGATTTTCCTTGCCTAAGTGTATGACCACTTACTTTTCTTGCCATTGAATTGCATTTTGTTGGATAGGGCTGAGTGTTGAAGTCTGTCAAGATCCTTCTATCTTCTAAAGCATTGGCTATTAGTGCTGTGTGAAAATTTGATGAGTTGCTCTTCCAAATCTTTTTTTTAGATTTAAATCTTTTATGAAGATTCATTTAAATATTTTATGAAGATGTTGAAGAAAACCAGGCCTAAAACAGAATCTTGGGGTACCCCTCATGACTATTAAACTTTAATGGCAGTTGTGAGGTCTCGTGAATAGAAAAAGATGACAAATGATAGGCTCAAGATCCAGATGCATCTTGACAGACTTGAACACTGGGTGCACTCTAACAAAATGAAATTCAATGGAGAGAAAAGTAAAGTCTGACACTTAGGCAAGAAAAACCAAAAATATACATATAGACTGGGTGAAAGTAGACTTAATAGCAGTAACTGTGAGAGGGATCTTGGAGTCTTAGAGGACAACTAATTAAACACGAGCCAACATTGTGTGGTGGCAGCCAAAAAACCCAATGCAATCTTAAGTTGCATTAACGGAAGGATACAATCAAGATCAAGGGAGGTACTAATACCACTCTTTAAAACTTTATCTAGAGTACTGCATCCAGTTTTGGTCACCACTCCACAAAAAAGATGTTGAAACTCTAGAAAGAGTGCTGAGAAGAGCAACTAAGATGATTAAGGGACTAGATATACATACAATGAACGGTTACAGGAACTGGGTTTGGCTAGTCTAGTGAAGAGAAGGACCAGGGGAGTCTTCCAATATTTGAGGGGCTGCCACGGAGAGGAAGGGGTCAAGCTATTCTCCAAAGCACCTGAAGGCCAGACAAGGAAGAATGGATGGAAACTGATCAAGGAAGACATCCAACCTGGAAATAGGGAGGAATTTTCTGACAGTGAGAGCAATCAACTTATGGAACGGAAGTTGCCTTTGAAAGTTGTGGGAGCTTCATCATTGGAGGCTTTCAAGAGGAGATTGAACTGCCATCTGTTGGAAGTGATATGAGATCTCCTGCTTGGGTGAGAGGTTGGTCTAGATGACCAACAAGATCCTCTTCCAACACTGTTAATCTGTTCAAGATATTACTTGATCAGGATGGATTTCTTAGCCTGGTTTCTGCTGGACACTGTGTGGCTGTAGAGATGTTTCCAGATCAGCCCCTTCATTGTCTTTCTCTGAATACACTTTCTTATAGGGTGTGCAATCTCCCAAGCCCGTTTTCCTCAAAGTTGATGGGCTTTTATTTTTTTAGTCACTTTCTTTTTGGGAGAAACTACACAGGGCTCTCCGATCCAGATCTGGAGCTGCGTGTTCACAGTTTTGTTCTTCCAATTGTGAAAAATTGCAATCTGTAATACAAAAGCCAAAGAGTGTTTACTGCAAACAGCCTGCTGGAAGGCAAATGGCAGGTGATGAGGGAAACACCTCTTAGGGAAGTTTTTGTCCTTGGTGCAGCCATGGCAGGAGTTGGGTTTGAGCCCGCCACTGAAATGTGCCTTTAAACATCTCGTAACCTCTACTTTAGGTAGGGCTGGGCAAAGTTTAAGAATTTTAATATATCTGATTTAAGCTCCAGGGTAGCTGCACAGAAAGAAAAAAAAACAAAAACGTACTGGAATAAAACATTGTTCAATCTGAAATCTTTTGGAAAGGGTCAGTATGTTAACAGCCAAATATGGAACGGCACTTCTGGTTGTTTTGACTGATTTTATTTCAGCACAGATGATTCATTATACCTGGGAAATGTGTATTTCTATTTTAAAAAAATAAAAATAAAAAATGGAATGTTGACTCAGTTGAAGAGTGCTGCATCCGGGATTAGGAAATTTTCTAACAGGCTCAAAAGAAAAGAAAAGAAAAGAAAAGAAAAGAAAAGAAAAGAAAAGAAAAGCAAGGAAGGACAAAAGTACAGGTAGACCTCAACTTACAAGAGTTCATTTAACGACCGTTCAAAGTTACAACGGCACTGAAAAAAAAGTGACTTAGGACTCCTTTTCACCCTTATGACCATTGCAGCATCCCCGTGGTCATGTGATCAAAATTTGGGTGCTTGTCAATTGGTTCATATTTATGATGGTCTCTTAGTCCTCTGGAATGCAGCCCCTCCCTCCTGGAAAGCCACAAAAGATGACAATCAGGGCAAGCTGGTTGAGGCCCTTCCCCTCATCTACCGTGTTTCTTTGAAAATAAGATCCTTTCTGATATTAGTTTTGCTACCAAAAAAAGCACCAGGTCTTATTTTCGGGGGTTGTCATCCACTGACTAACTTCACTTGCACGCATCACCCCGGCCTCCTTTTCGCTGTCAGAGGCCTTCAGGAATTTCTTCTTCTGCTGCCAGGTAGGCTTTCTTGAAGACTTCTGCAGCCAATAACAGAGCTCTGGATCGATCCAGAGCTTTGTTATCAAGCTACAGAGGCCTTCAGGACAGCCTTGCCAGCCTTGCTGGCTGCAGAAGAAATGGGCCAGCAAAGCAGGTGTCGGGATGTGCGAGGGCTGGCTACAACTGTCCAAAGGTAATCTGTAGTGGGTGGGATCTTAATTAGGGCTGGAGTGGGTGGGATCTTAATTAGGGCTTATTTTTGGAGGTAGGGCTTATATTGGGTGCATGTGTAAAAATCAAGCTAGGACTTACTTTCAGGGTAGGTCGTATTTTGGGGAAAACAGGGTACTTCCTGTCATTTGCTTCAGTGGTCAAAGATGCAAAGACAGGATTCTCCAGCAATGTTTGCAAGGCAGGAACTATTTGAATTTTCCCTCTCCCATGAGTCCTGAACTCCAGAGACTCAGTTTCCAAAGAAAACAAGGAGCCCTCATTGGATGCCTCTTGGGAGCTTCCTCAATGCCCTTAAAAGGTCCATCCCATCTGACATAAATTTTGGAATCCTTGGTGCACTCTGAGCTTGTTGATTTCTTGCAGATGTTTCATCACCCAACTAGGTTGCTCTGCATCTACCAGAAAACAACAAGCTCAGACAGCACCAAGGATTCCAAAACTGAAGTCAGGTTGAAATAGGTTTGGGTGATGAAACATCTGCAAGAAAACGAATAATCTGAGAGAGCACCAAGGATCCTGCAACTCAGCCCTGACCTGCAAATATTCTCTTCCATTGGGGCTTCAATTTTAGACTTTATTCTTTTGATTTTAAAAAGAGGACATGTAAACGGTGGCTACCAAAACATATGAATTACCTTTGATTCTGAGCATGCTTCTGGATTCAAATAGACAGGCGTCGGGAGGCACCTTTGGCAAATAATAAAGGATGTTGGCAGATCAGGCTTTTGTCTGAAAGGTTTGCCAGTGTTTCAGCAAAAATAGAGGGACATTCTGGGTCTGGTTGTTGCTGTTAGTTACAAAGACCCATCACTGCCCCATGGACAACGTTCCTCCAGGCCTTCCTGTCTTCTACCTTCCTCCAGAGTCCATTTAATCTCGCGCGGACTGCTTCAGGGACTCCATCCAGCCACCTCCTTCTCTGCCATCCCCTTCTTCTTCTTCTTTGTCCCTCAATCGTTCCCAGCATTAGGTTCTTCTCCAGGGAGTCCTTCCTTCTCATGAGGTGGCCAAAGTCTTTGAGTTTCATCTTCAGTATCTAACCTTCTAAAGAGCAGTCAGGGTTGATCTCCTCTAGGACTGACCGGTTGGATCGCCTTGCAGTCCAAGGGACTCGTAGGAGTCTTCTCCTCCAGCACCAGAGTTCAAAGGCCTCCATTCTTTGGCATTCAATTTTTCTTATGGTCCAACTTTCACAGCCATACATTGCAACTGGGAAAAACCATGGGCTTGACTCTATGCACTTTCGTTGGCAAGGTCTGGGTCTGGAGAGGATTGCAAAAGTAACCCTCACCCTTTAGTCTTCTAGAAAAGGATTGTTGCTCATTATGAGAACCATTGTGTGAATAATCAGAGTGGCGGCAGCTCTGTTGTGTGAATACACTAGAAACTCTGAATTTTCCCCCAGGTGCTAAAAGATGGTGGCTCCATATGTTTCCCCTCTTCAAGAATTGAGTCACTTTTCTGGTTTTTCTTCTTGAAAGGAAGGTCAGTGAATGAGCGGCAATAAACACACTCGTATTATTTTTAGAAAGGAAATTTCCAGCTTGCTTTCTCATGGGAAAAAAAGTAGCCCGTGTAAAACATATTTAAAGCTTAATTCTTTTTTTTTAAAAAAAGATAATTCAAGTAATTGCAGTATTTTTCCATATTTGTGATCAGATAGCAATAGGTTTCCCCACTTCAGAAAGATAGGAACTAAATTCACAATTTGTTGCTGCTTCTTTTTTAAATAAGTTCTTTTTTTCTAAGAAATGGTTCATGTTTCTGAGGTGGTCACTCCAGATAGTATGACCACAATGGAGCCTGACATTTCTGTCGCTAAGAGAAACATTTGTTAGGTGAATTTTGCCCATTGTGTGACCTTCCTTCCAGAGATGATATTCAGCCAGGTTCTGACCAGTTCTGGAGAACCAGTAGTGGAAACTTTGAGTAGTTTGGAAAACCAGCAAATCCCACCTCTGAATGGCCCTGCCAACCCCATCTATTCTCTCCTCCCATTGAGTCCCAGTTGATTGGCTGGGAGCGTTGTGCAGTTCTGGGTCAGCCGAATAACTGGCTGAATGAGTGGATGGATCTTTATAGTTTCTGTAACTTTGAAGTTTTGGGATTTGTGTAATATGGGCTTTGTGTTCTGAAAGGGTGTTGGGAAATTTTTATTGTGGCTGAGGGCTTATGGCGTGGGCTGGGTTTTGGGTGAGGGGCTGCTTGTTACAATCCTATTACTGACTTTTGTTATCTGTCCAACTTTGCTGTAAGGGGTTTTGAAACATCCAATCTTGAATGGACTTCTACCTGCAATATTTGCTTTGCTTATGAATAGAGCCATCTAGACAGTTGGCTTCCTCTTTCAATAAGCTCTTTATCTCCTTAAGTGCCAGCATCTGCTGGGGGCTATTTAGAAAGATTGGGGGCTGCTTTCTCCCTCTAAAAACATTTCTCTATTTCTCATTTGGGGAAATATATTCTGCTTCTTTTAATATTCCCCCAAATATTTCATTCTTTGGGGGGGGGAGGGGCAGCTTCTCATAGTTGTGAAGGTAAAGGTTCCCCCTATACATACGTGCTAGTCGTTTCTGGCTCTAGGGGGCGCTGCTCATCTCCGTTACAAAGCCGAAGAGCCAGCGCTGTCCGAAGACGTCTCCGTGGTCATGTGGCCGGCATGACTAAATGTCAAAGGCGCATGGAACACTGTTCCCTTCCCACCAAAGGTGGTCCCTGTTTTTCTACTTGCATTTTTTACATGCCTTCGAACTGCTAGATTGGCAGAAGCTGAGATGAGCTTGCTCCGTTATGCGGCGCTAAGGATTCGAACCGCCGAACTGTCAACCTTTCAGATCGACAAGCTCAGTGTCTTAGCCACTGAGCCACTGTGCCTCACAGTTGTAGACCCTGCCAACTCATAAATTAATTCCCGAGTATCTTACCCAATTAGGAGGCCTTCCTAGAAACCCAAGAGCCCAGAGTGATTTTTGTGGTTTGATCCATTTGGGAAAATAGCTTTCAAAGAGATTGATTAGGCTTTGGGTGCTGGGTTACAATGCAGATCTCTCCATAACCCATTAAAAGTGCGTATTAACAAGGAAATTCGAATCAGGTTATCACCTACTGTTGCATTTTCTCTCCTGTCCATTTCAGGGATATTGGAAGAGAACATCTACAGTTTTGCAAACTCCTGGGGGATGAGTAACCAGCAGAAGAAGTGCCAGAGAGTCATGCCTCCAAGCTACACATGCAATATTTCCTCAAAGGCTGCAGAGAAGGTTTGTGTAGCAGTGTAAGACTCAGAGTCCTCCCTTATTTGAAATAACAACCAGGGTGTTGAGGTGTTGGGGGGGGGGGAAATCTCCAGAAGATTTCAAAACAGGTAGTCCTCAACTTACAGCAGTTCGTTCAGTGACTGTCAAAGTTTCAGCGGCACTGAAAAAAAAAGACTTCTGCAAAATAGAAGCGCCTCGGTGGCGCAGTGGTTAGAGTGCAGTACTGCAGGCCACTTCTGCTGACTGCTGGCTGCCTGCAATTTGACAGTTTGAATCTCACCAGGCACAAGGTTGACTCAGCCTTGCCTTCCATCCTTCCAAGGTGGGTGAAAAGCACTATAAAGCGGTATATAAATCGAAGTGCTGTTGCTAAGTGCTAAGAAAGG
This sequence comes from Laticauda laticaudata, assembly GCA_004320025.1. Classification (NCBI taxonomy): domain Eukaryota; kingdom Metazoa; phylum Chordata; class Lepidosauria; order Squamata; family Elapidae; genus Laticauda; species Laticauda laticaudata. The sequence goes on from BHFT01016582.1 coordinate 28,528, forward strand.
AAGGGAGAAAGAGGAAGGAAAGAAAGAAGGAAGGAATGAGAAGAAAGGGGAGGAAGGGAGAGAGAGAGGAGAAGAAAGAGGAGGGAAGGAAAAATGGGATGGATGGAGGGAAGGAAAGAAGGAAGATAGGGAATGGAGAAAGAGGGAGGGAAAGAAGGAGAAAGACATAGGAAGAGGGGCTGAGGGGAGGGAGGGGGAAGGAAGGAAACTAAGAGGGAGGGAGGGAGGGAAGAAGAAAGGGAGGAAGAGAAAAAGAAGGAGGAAGAGCCCTGGTGGCACAGTGGTTAGAATGCAGTATTGCAGGCAAACTCTGCCCACTGCAAGTTCGATCTTGATCTGTTCAAGGTTGACTCAGCCTTCCATCCTTCAGAGGTGGGTAAAATGAGGACCCAGGTTGTTGGGGGCAAGAGGCTGACTCTGTATAACACTTAGGGCTGTAAATCACCATGGAGCAGTATATAAGTGCTCTTGCTCTTGCTAGTGCATTGATTCAGGGCCATTTTGACTGGCTGTACTTCTGAGTCTTCTGAGGTCAGATTGACAATTCTATATTTTTTGGGGGGTGGGGTGTTTCCCCACTTGAAAATGCAAAGTAAACATGCTCCAGGGATCAATAACCAGGAGAGATTTGCGAGAAAGAGGAGCTGAAAGGCAGTCGTGTGATTGTCACAAACTTTATTAAATGTAAATACTTATGGGAATAAACCTGCAGTGCTCCTTGGAATAGACACTGGGTAAGTATGCCATGTTCTGCCATGGCACATTGGTGCCAGCAGGCAGGATTTAAAGCTTTAATACCCAACACACTGAGCATTGATTAATCGTGGGTATCAAGCAAACAATTAAAAATGTATGAGTAACTAACTTATAAGCCTATAAAATGCCTTCTCCTCAGTATCTCTGCACCTGACCTTAGCTCCATGTTTGTTCTCAGGCTGTGATAAGCACTTAATAGATGATAGAGATAGATAGATAGATAGATAGATAGATAGATAGATAGATAGATAGATAGATAGATAGATAGATAGACAGACAGACAGACAGACAGACAGACAGACAGACAGACAGATAAATAGATAGTTAGATAGAAATAGAGATAGACAGACAGATGATAGAAAGAGAGAAAAAGAGACAGACAAAGAGACAGACAGAGATAGATATAGATGATAGAAATAGATAGATGGAAATAGAGATAGATAGACAAAGATGGAGAGACAGATGATGTCTAGAAAGAGACATAGAAAATATGGACTGGACTGGAATGGATTAGACTACACTAAGAATAAGAATAGGAACAGAATATCATATCATAGCATAGCATAGCATAGCATAGCATAGAATAGAATTAGAATAGAATAAAATAAAATAGAAAATTTGGACTGGAATGGAATGGATTAGGCTAGACTAGGACAGAACAGAATAGAATAAAACTTTATTGTCAATTTAAATGTACATTCATCAACATACATTAAAATAAAATTTCATTGCATTCAGCTGTCAAAAAGATAACCATTAGGAAAGCTGGAAACATTTCTCTTTCTCCTCTATAGGTCACTGTAGTTTCCTTGTCTGCTTGGGCTCAAGTGAGGGTTGCACTGAAGAACCTCCCTATCCTTGGGAAATCTATCTGGCTTCCATTCTGCTAAGTACTGGTAGTCCTTGATTTACAACATTTCATTTAGTGACCATTTGAAATTACAACAGTAATTACAACAGTAATTTCAACCTTTTTTTCACACTTACGACTGTTGCTACCACCCCCATGATCATGCGATCAAAATCCAAGCACTTGGCAACTGACTCCACTTGAGGACGGTTGCCGTATCTCAGGGTTGCCTTCTGTCAAACAAACTCGATGAGGAAGCCAGGTTCAGTGAACAACCGCAGTGATTCAATTTAAGAATCGTGGCAAGGGAGGTGGTATAACGGGGTGCAAAACTCATTTAACAAAAGCCTCACTTAGCAACAGAAATCTTGGACTCCTTCATGGTGGTCGTATGTCAAGGACGGCCTGGATGCGAGAGACCCACTTTAAAAGAACAGCGGGAAGTGCTCTCAGTTCAAAACTTGCCTTTCCCCCCCCCTAGAAAAAGCAGCACAAATGTCAAAGAATCCCTCCAAAAGTAAACCCTAGCAAGAAAAAAGGCTGAAAAAGAGAAGCCATCTCTAATTCTGCACATTCAGAAGACATTACAGCATTGTCCGAAATATATATTGGCTGTCAAAGCAGAACATTGTTCTTCTATTAATAGTGCCCTGGCAATGCCAGACCCTGTTGAAGAATTTTGCTTTCCATGGAGAAAACAAGTTTCCTTTGTTGGCTAATTTCGGCCTTGCAACGCAGGGCTGCTCCTACCTCTGCTTGTTTCAGGGTGCCACAGTCAGCTGCTGAGATCAGGGCACAATAGCCCTGGTTCAGGCCAAGGAATTTCTCTTCTCAGCCTCTGCAGGCCCCAAGGCAGAGAAGGTGGCTTTCAGAAGACCTTCTGTGCTCTTGTGGTGACTTAGAAGATAGAACAACAGAGTTGGAAGGGACCTTGGAGGTCTTCTAATCCAACCCCTGCTCACATAGGAAACTCTACACCGTTTCAGACAAACGGTGGTCCAATCTCTTCTTCAAAGAGTTGGAGCATTCACAACTTCTGGAGGCAAGTTGTTCCACTGGTGAATTGTTCTCATTGATAGGAAATTTATCCTTAGTTCTAAATTGCTTCTCTCCTTGATTAGTTTCCACCCATTGCTTCTTGTCCTGCCCTCAGGTGCTTTGGAGAATAGCTTGACTCCCTCTTTTTGGGGGCAGCCTCTGGGATATTGGAAGACTGCTATCATGTCACCCCTCATCCTTATTTTCATTAAATTAGATATATCCAATTCCAGCAACCATTCTTTATATGTTTCAGCCTCCAGTCCCCTAATCCTCTTTGTTGCTCTTTGCACTCTTTCTAGAGTCTCAACATCTTTTTTACATCGTGGTGACCAAAACTGGATGCAGGATTCCAAGTGTGGCCTTACCAAGGCACTAGAATGTGATATTAACACTTCATGTGATCTTGATGCTATCCCTCTGTTGATGCAGCCTAGAACTGTGTTGGCTTTTTTGGCAGCTGCAGCACACGGCTGGCTCCTATTTAAGTGATTGCCCACTAGGACTACAAGATCCCTCTCACAGTTACTACTATTGAGCCAGGTACCACCTATACCAGGGGCCAACAACCTAAAACACTCAAAGAGCCACAAAGGTCCTAACCGGAAACCTCCGGTTCAATTCTGGAACCAACCGGAAGTCTGGTTCCCCCACCATAGAGTCTCCCCCAAGTACAGCATCCTTTTTCTTCTACCTGTCCTAATTGAAAGCCCTATCAATTGTGGAACTGACTGGAAACCTGCCCCTTGCCATAGTGCAGGGGTCTCCAAACTTGGCAACTTTATGACTTGTGGACTTCAACTCCCAGAATTCCTCAGCCAGCTGTGCTGGCTGTGCTGGCTGAAGAATTCTGGGAGTTGAAGTCCACAAATCTTAAAGTTGCCAAGTTTGGAGACCCCTGTATAGAGTCTCCTCCTGGAACTCTGTGCTCCCCCTCAACTGGAAGCTCCTCTCAAAATTATGGTGCGGACTGGCAACAGGGAGCCACAGCAGAGGGATGAAAGAGCCACTTGTGGCTTCAGAGCCATGGGTTGCTGACCCATGTCCTATACTATACCTTCAAGAAATAGCTTGCCTCCCTTTGGAAGTCAGAAATGTCCTGATTGGAGACTTGAACAAGCCAAAGAGTAATTGCCAGACAGGAAGATGATCAACCCAACCAGGTTAAGGTGTTTGTTAATTTTGAATTTTGTTAAATGTTAATTCAGGTCCATTTTAACTTAATGAATGAATATTCTATAGCAGTGATGGGATTAAGCCTATAGATTCTATGATCTCAAACCTGGTCTGGAAGAACAGAATGGAGCTGAGTCCTTTTAATAGAAGAGAATATCTAAGTCAGGGTTAAACTGTGGTGTCCTTGGTGCTATCTGAGTTTGGTAGTTGGCTTGTTAACACTTCTTCAGAACTAAAAGGGCAGTGGGGTTTGTTCTTTGTTTAAATATAATAGTTTGACCTGTCAGTACTGGTAGGGATGTTGTTTTCTCCTTGGTAGTTTCTTGATTAGACTGTTTTTTTTACTCCTCAATTGTTTTTCTGAGTTGGTAGTTCCTTGATTAGGGAATTGTTTACTGCTTGGTTTGTCTGGTCTTAATCCCTGCTTATCTCATTGTTGATTTCAAGTGAGGAAATGTTCTAGTCTTTCTGCCTAGCTTTTTTATTGTCTCTTCTGAATGCTGTGTACATGTTGTTTATCTCTGCATGCCTGTTGATGACTGATTGTCGAAGGGCCAATTTTCCACAAATTCCTTTTGGATTGAGCTTAGTCTGCTCATAGTTGACCAGTTGAAACGAGGATTGAATTTGTCCACGTGCTGTGAGATTACAGAGTTTTCATCATGCCTTCTGAGTGGATGCACTCTGCTACTCTTCTACGTGTCTGTCCTACATACTGGCTGTTACACCATAGTTGTAGACAATTCCAGATTTACTTCCTGGAGTACTGGGTCTTTTAATTTACTTAAGATGTTTTGAAGAACTTTAATTAGTTTGTGTGGATGAGTTGGTTTGTGAGACCTTCTTCCTTGGTAAGCTAGTCTCTTTAAATGGCCCCTTTTATTAGGATTCCTGAAATGATGATAGGAATTCAGCCACAGGACATTTTGTGGGTTGGCCTACATCTTTATCAAAGAGACAATTTCGATCCATGGCTGCAGGCCTGAAATACTTCTGATTATGATCTTGCATCAGTAATTTATTTATTTATAACATTTATGAACTGCCCTTCAAAGTAACTGGCTTTTTTAACCACATTGTGGGGTTAAGGAAATAGCTGTTTAGATTTGCCTTTCCATTGGCTCATTGGATTTTTGTCATTTGATACAATAACCTTTGTTAAGGGAAGCGGTAGCTCAGGGGCTGAGCTTGTCAATCAGAAAGGTTGGCAGTTCGGCGGTTCGAATCCTAGCACTACGTAACGGAGTGAGCTCCCGTTATTTGTCCCAGCTTCTGCCAAACTCGCAGTTCAAAAGGAGGTAAAAATACAAGTAGAAAAATAGGGACCCTTTTGGTGGGAAGGGAACAGCGTTCTGTGCACCTTCGGTTAGTCATGCCGGCCACATGACCACGGAGATGTCTTCGGACAGCGCTGGCTCTTCCGCTTTGTCATGGAGATGAGCATCGCCCTCTAGAGCCAGAAATGATTAGCATGTATGTGCGAGGGGAACCTTTACCTTTACAACAATCTTTTCACCTATACATACAGCTTGGAGATAGGCATTTCTTTAAAAACAAGGACAAAATTAGTTTCATCCTTTGAGAACATTCCTAGAAAAAAAATCACCACCCCATAATGCTTATTGTTTCAAAGCCAATAGCACTATTCTTCCGTACAGTAACTCTCCATTGTTCTATAGTAGAGCCTGCTATATAGAAGATTAATTTTTTAGAAATAAATTCCAAATATTTACATTCTTTTTGAACAAAAAAGAATTCTGCAGGAACTGTGTTTCTTTATTTCTGTTTAAACAAGTATTTATTTTAGGAGCGATTGTGAGCTATATAAATTCATTTATTTTGCCTGTCTGCATTTGAGAGGCATATACCAAAAAATAAGGGTTACAAAAAGAATGGAAAACAACAGAAAAGCATAAAACAACATCGGTCTTAATAGTTCAGAGCAACAATACATGAAGTACCCTTTTCCCAGAACAAGCTTGTCATTTTTCTCTTGTGTATTTATAAGATGAATTGTGGTTTGTATTTAATTGAGGCAAGTTAACTCTTTGGGAGTAACATTTGCCTTTTTTGTTATTGTTGCTTATTTATTTTTTTGTTATTGTTTTTAAAGGATCACCTAGTCAGATTTTGTAATTCAAGTATGTTTTAATTTGTTTATCAACACTGAAAAATGAGAAAATACCAAAGCAGAAGGAAGTTATCAAGAAAATAATGGAATATGCTGAAATGAGTAAATTGACATTTGAAATTAGAGAAGAAGAAGATAAACAATATTACAAGATATGAGATTCATTTTATCAATGGTTAGATAAAAAAATACAGAAATGACATATCTTAGATAACTTTATAATACTAGGATAATAGAATTATAGAGGATATAACATAAGGCTGTATTATTATTGGATAGATTAATCCAAAATGTTGAATGTCTCGCATAAACTGATGGAATAATAGTTATAGTCAAATAAATGATTAACAATGATTATATATATATATATTTGTTTTCTTAAGTTTTCGAGGGTACTTACATGTATGCTGTTCAGCTTCGTTCGGGTATTATCCCACGTCATTGTATAATTGCTACAACTTTAAAAGCACAACTACAATGACGTGGGATAATACCCGAAGGAAGCTAAACATTGAAGCCTCCAACACAAGAACAGAGTGTTGCCAGCCAATCAAAGCCACAAAACAGACAGAAGAAAC
>BHFT01016584.1:0-29903 GCA_004320025.1 Laticauda laticaudata
AACCAATCCCAATTCAGGTTTTTTAGCCAATCAGAATCCTGTATTAGGAGTCTACTATTCTTTATACAGAACACCTTGTGTTTCTCAATTTCTGCAGAACCTATCACAAAAATCATATTCTTCTCAGCCAGCCTCTTCCTCTCAATTAATTTGAGACCAGAATCCTAAGAATTGTATATGATGCTATATAAATAACTAAAAATGAAACATGCAAGTCTCTCTATATTCATATAATTAGGAAATCTTTAAAAAAATATCGCATTTGGCTGACTTTGATTGATCTCAAAAAACATCAGGGTTGGATTGGATAATACTTACACGTAAGAAAAATCAGATTTAGAAGTTAGCATGGGAAATTGAAAAGACATCTTAGAAGAAGACAATGGCTTCCCACCATATTGTAAGAAAATGGCATAGAAATGGACATCAAAGTCACCAAGAGGACATTGACCTTTCTTCTATTAAGTCTGTTCCAAAATAAATACACCCATTACAGTCAGTATTGTTTGGAAGGAGCCATCAAACCGTATTCTGTAGGAATGAGTATATGATTAAGTAACGATTTGAGAACTGGATGAAGACAAAAGGCCATAGTCACCCAATGTGTATCTATCTGCTTAATGAACTATTACTTCAATCAACTAATTTTCTGAAGTAGCGAACCTAATGAGTTGGGTTGACATACAAAGCTAAACTAAACTATAGTTGGTTGGTTTGTGGTTCAGTGCCTTGAATATTCAGTGCCCCGGAATACTGATATATAACAAAGAAATAACTTCAAACTCTGCTTTCAGACTGTGCTCCAGATTTGGTCCAAAATCTTTCTCTTCCTAAGGAGAAAGGAAAGATAGGCTGGCGCTCTCCCCACTGCAGTTGTAAAGCTTGGCTAGGTGGCATCCAGTTTCTAGTTCCAAGGCTTTGGGCCCCTAATCGGTCATTCATAGTAGCTTTATGGTTTTGCATCTCAACTGGTCAAACTGTTTTTCATGTAAGCAGACAAAAGCACACAAAAAATTATACAAAAGGAGTATAAGATAGGCTAATACCAACTGGTTTTATTTCCCCCTTGAGTGAACTAGGATCAGGTATTTCTTTTAAATGAAGCTGTGGGTGCAGTTGTGATTCCTGAACATTCTTTGCTGTCTAGAGAGGCAGCAAGAAAGGTCAACATAGTTTGGCTTTGAACTATTTTTGAGAATTTGGAGTACAAAAAGAGTGATGGTACAGAAGGGATGAAACTGGAAGAAAGTCCTTCAGTCTATAGCTATTAGAATTGGTTCAGTGATCCATTCCAGCTCTAGTTAGGAAACTTTGAATAAACACACAGTCATAAAATGGGAAAAGAAATCCACGGGATATATACTGGGGGAGGGAGTGGATCAAATAAATAAATGTATGTTGGGTTGCCATGATGTGAACTCTCTTTTATGGACTTAATAACATAGCAATGGCATTTAGAATTATATACTGCTTCACAGTGCTTTACAGCCCTCTCTAAATGATTTACAGAGCCAGTGTATTGCCTCCAACAATCTGGGTCCTCACTTTACCCACACCTTGGAAGAATGGAAGGTTGAGTCAACTTTGATCCTGGTGAGATTCGAACTACCAAATTGTAGCAGCAGAAGTAGCCTGCAGTACAGCATTCTAACCACTGTTCCATCACAGTTCTGTAGCAGATAGAGATGTCATGATGCACATCAGTGTGTATAGGACTGAAGTCAAAATCTTCCCTTGCTTGCTTGGGGAATTGTAATTTGTTAAACATAAATACCTAGTATTTGAGTTTTGTTTTAAATTTATTGGTTAATTGTGTTTGCAATGAGAGAAATAGTCTGTGCAAATATCTGTTTCTGTTCAGGGAGGCTATTAGAATAAAACAATAGTCCTATTGTTCTCTAAAGACAAATGATTTTTAAAGACAACTGGCTAATATGTTTAGCAAAGTATTGGTTTTCCTTGCTTTTTTTCCCTTTTCTTATTTTACCCCTACACTGGTTGCATCTGCTAAAATATCAATCTGTTAGGCAAAGTATTGCCTTTCCTCAGTTCCCCTACCATCCTTATTTTACCCCTGTGCTGATTGCATCTGCTAAAAACATCAATACCACCAAATTTACATTTGTAGGAAAGGCAGAAGAGACTCTAGTTTAAATCTTGTCTGGAACATCAGCCACCCACTGATGCTGAAGTTCGATGAAAGCAAAATAGTTCCTAGTAACTGAACAATACTAATCCCCTTAAGAGCAGATTTTGATAATTTAGAGATTAGATTTAGAGAAATCTGAGAGTTAACCTGTTGCCAGTTATATTAGAAACTGCTTTCTTCTGCTGTGATCCCAATGGAACAGAGAGGAAAGGCTAAAGCTTCTTTAAAGACCAGGCCTATTGTTTGAGTGCAAGTGAAGCAGCAGCCTAAAATAAAGGCAGTTGGAAAGTAGCAGGAAAGGAAAGGCTGTTGAGATGGTCCTGAACTGCTGTGATCAAAACCTCAGCTGGTTTTTATGCACATCACATGTGCACATGAAAAAGAATAAAAAAAGCTTTAATCCTACCACTGCAGTTGCTATCTTCACTGTGTTTTTTTTTAACCATACTTTGTAGATAGCCCTGAATAAAGTACCACATGTAGTATACTTATTCCAGATTCCATATAGGGCAAAGATGCAGCTGGCATCTCACTGCCAATGCTAAAAGAAAGACTTAGTTGCCATGCTTGCATAGTTTCTAAGCAGGTAAAGAGATGATTTCAGTTTTCAAATCATTAAAGCACCTGCATTTTTTTCTAGGCTGGTATGCAGGGGTGGGATTCTACCAGTTCATACCTATTTGCTAGAACTGGTTGTTAACATTCTAAGCAGTTTGGAGAACCAGTTGTTAGAAGAAATTAATGGCCTAATCCTGTAAGGAAGGCAGGAAGGAAACATTCTGGTGTTGCTTACAGAAACTGCCTCTTCGTTAATCCTTATTACATTCTTAGCAGGACTAGACTTCCTGTCTCAGGAACTTCTCTGGAGATTTTTTATTCCCCTCCTTTGCTGGTATTTTGCTTGTGTGGAGTGACCATTTAAAGTTACAATAGCACTGAAAAAAGTGACTTATGACCATTTTTCACATTTACGACTGTTGTAGCATCCCCACAATCATGAGAGGCCAGGCGAGGAGATGCGTGCCTCAATGTGAATGATAATGAGTTGGCCACACCCAGCCAATAACGTGATCACCAAGCCATGTCCACCCAGTCATATGACCACCAAGCCATGCCCACCACCTAAGCCACACCCACAGAACCGGTTGTTAAAATTTTTGAATCCCACCCCTGCTGGTATGACTGCTTTGGAAATGATTCCAGGCTGGATTTTTTTTGCCTGAATTTATTGCACAGTCACTTTGGTTCTCTAGGAAAAGTGCCTAAAAAAGCCACAGCTGCTCTAACAGTTGGAAAAGATGAGCTTATTACATATGCTGACACATTCTAAAGAACCTCTTTTGAAGAATGACATTTCTACATTAATGGCTGTTATCAGGTCATGATAATTCATTTGCATTGAATTTCAATGAAAACTATTACATTTCTCCCAAAAATTTAAAAAAAAATTGCCAATCCATATAGGAAAAGTATATGTTCAAAAGAATTTCCAGAAAACATTTCAGGCAAAATTGCTTGCAAAAACAAATTGCAAATGAAGCTGCATAGGGTAGGAGAAAATACATGCAACATTTCATACAGTTTTTTTTTTAAAAATAGTATGGGATAATCAGTCAGAAATGTCAGTATCAATTCTCCTATAAATCTGCCTGTAAAATTGCTCCCCACCTCCAAACAAAAGGAGAACCCCAGATTCTGGTATGGCTCTGCTATAAAGCTACTTGGCATGAAATAATGTAATACCTTGTGACAAGAGGCAAGAAACATGCAGTGAAAAGATAATGAATCTTTCAGGTGTACAAAATGTTTCTAGGCCAGATATCATACATTTCCTGTAGTGAGACAAAGCACAATTAACCAAACAAAAACAAAACTATTTTGACTGCAGTCTGTTAGGGCAAATTTCTGGCATCAGGGGACTGGTTTCATGGCAGACAATTCTTCCATGGACGGGTATGTGTATGTGTATGTGTATGTGCAACCTAGATTTCATGCATGCACAGATGAAGCTTCACTCTCTCTTACTCACCGTATGTATGGACTAATACCTAATGGACTATGGACTGATACTGATCCACAGCCCTGGCATTGGGGACCCCTGTGTTAAGGTATAAAAACAACAACCCTATCTGAGGTAGACTATAGCCAAGGGTGGGATTCTACCAGTTCACACCTGTTCGCTAGAACCGGTGGTTAACATTCTAAGAAGTTCAGAGAACCGGTTCTTAGAAGAAATTACTGGCCTAATCCTGGAAGGAAGGCAGGAAGGAAACATTCTGGTGTTGCTTACAGAAACTGTTTCTCCGTTATTGCATTCCTGGCAGGACTAGACTTCCTTCTCAGGAACATCTCTGGTATTTTTTCCCCTCCTTTGCTGGTACTTTGCTTGTGTGAAGTGAACATTCAAAGTTACAATGGCACTGAAAAAAGTGACTTATGACCATTTTTCATACTTACGACTGTTGCAGCATCTCCACAGTCATGAGAGGCCAGGCAAGGAGATGCATGCCTCGATGTGAGTGATATCGAGTTGGCCATACCCAGCCAATAACATGACCACCAAGCTATGTCCACCCAGTCACATGACCACCAAGCCATGCCCACCACCTAAACCACACCCACATAACTGGTTGTTAAAAATTTGAATCCCACCCCTGATTATAGCAAACTATTTCCACACTGTTATATAGAAAATGGCATGATTGTGAGTTCATCTTAAACCCAGACAGAGTTTGATTTATATATATATATAAGGAATTCTCTGTAGTACCATTGGGTCATCTTAACATACACAAGGTTCTATCTGAGACTTTCTACAGTTGTGAAAGAATTGGAAGCAAAGTATTCTATTAGATGTCATTCCTTTCATTTGTGCTAAAGTTTATTTCCTTTTTTTCCCCTGTAAAAGCTAATACTCAACAAGCAGACACATGCAGGAAAACACAAAGTGTTAAAACTATTATTTGGGATACATTTTAAATTATTCATTTCACCTCCTTGAAAGAAAAAAAAGAATCTGATTATATTTCAAAGACAAAACGCAATAAAAGTAATCCTAGTGGATCAGGTAAAAATGTCCAGTGGAATCTCGGGTTGCAAACCCTCCTGTTTGTGACCAAATCACAAAAATTCCACTCATTTTTTGGGTCAGGTCAAGAACAAAAATCAGGTGGCAGACAAAATCGGCATGGAAAGATTCCCTTTCTGTGCTGATTTCCCCTTCGGTACCTTTTTTTTAAAACTACGCGCATACACAGTTGGTTGTGCTTCTGGACAAGACCAAATCGGGTTATGACCACAGTCCGGGAATGAATTACAGTTGCGACCTGAGGCTCCACTGTATCTTAGGCTGCTATTTTGCTTCTCCCAGTGACTAATTGAATGCCTCTAGAAGTCTAAATGCTTGCAAGCAGGAAATGAAGCCATGTTTAGACCCCTGACAAAGAAACAACAGTGAGTCTTTAAGAAAAATAGCCCTTAATAGGCCCAGCCTTCACAAATTGTCCACAAATAATCCAGTTTCTTATTAAAGCACACAAGTTCATGGGCATCACATGCTATGCAGGAAAGGTAGTCCCCAACTTATGACAACAATTGAGCCCAAGATTTCTGTTGCTAAGTGAAACATTTGTTCAGTGAGTTTTGCCCCATTTTATGTTATATATATTTTTGCCATGGTTAAGTGAATCACTGCAGTTGGTGATTATTAGTAACACGGTTGTTAAATGAAACTGGTTTTCCCCATGGACTTTGCTTGTCAGAAGGTCATAAAAGGGGATCATATGACCCCTGGACACTGCAACCATCATAAATACGAGTCAGTTGCCAAACATCTGAATTTTGATCACATAATCACATGGGGATGCTGAAATGGTCGTAAATGTGAAAAATGGTCATAAGCAGGGGTGGGATTCTACCAGTTCACACCTATTTGCTAGAACCAGTTAATAACTTTCTAAGCAGTTCAGAGAACCGGTTGTAAGAAGAAATTACTGGCCTAATCCTGTAAGGAAGGCGGGAAATATTCTGGTGTTGCGTACAGAAACTTCCTCTCCATTAACCCTTATTTCATTCTTGGCAAGATGAGACTTCCTGTATTAGGAACTTCTCTGGAGTTTTCTTTTCCTCTTTGGCTGGTACTTTGTTTATGTGGAGTGACCATTTAAAGTTACAATGGCACTGAAAAAAGTGACTTATGACCCTTTTTCACACTTACGACTGTTGCAGCATCCCCACAGTCATGAGAGGCCAGGTGAGGAGATGTGTGCCTCGATGAAAGTGATATTGAGTTGGCCACGTCACACCAATAACATGACCACCAAGCCACACCCATCAACTGAGCCACTCCCACTGAACCAGTTGTTAAAAAATTTGAATCACACCCCTGATCATAAATCACTTTTCCCCATGATGTTGTGACTTTGAATGGTCACCAAATGAACTGTTGTAAGTCGAGGACTACCTGTAAAGCTTTCTGCAAGCTAATTACGTCCTGGTTGTTGTTGTTTTTAAAGGATCCTTTTTCTTATTCTAAATCTTTTCCCAATCAGCCATCTTAGAAGGCCCTAAGAGAGAAAGAATAACTGCTCCCTTTTCACTTGATGCAAGTCAGACATAACTTTATACATTTGGATCAAGGTCCTTTTTAAGAAGTTGATAATGTGTTTATTCATAGCCTGTTTTCCATTTCGGTACATCAGTGCTAATCACAACATCTGTACAGTATATAAGTTAAAATGCATTTCCAGAATTACTCACAGCCTGGCCTCATTGCCCAATAAAATGAGTGACAGCCAACTGATACAGCTCTATTAAGTCAGTCTTTCGGTTTAAGCCACACTTATTTATCGTGCAAAGAAAATGCCACATTCACAAAGAATTAAAATGTCTGCTTTTTGCATTTATCTACAAACTGACTTACACTCATTAACACTCAGGTTACAGTTCTGAAACAGTTTCACAGCATTTGCTGCAGTTCCTAGTTGTGTAAGTAGATGAGGAATCAGTATGCTGTGTGATTTTAAAATACTTGTCTGAAATTCAAAATCCATGTGAAATTTCCAATCCATATACATATTTATTTGCAAATGCCAAGTTTCTCTTCTTATTTTGCTTGTTAACCAGGAAACAGTGTAAACACATTTACCTATTATTATGTCTATGGAATTCAGTGAGGCAGCCAAGCAAATATGCATAAGATTGCATTGCAAATATAAAAGTTACACAAAAGTTTTTTTTTATTTCCTCTCCCTCTCTCCTTCGTCTCTTTATTGATGCTTTGCAGAGAGGCAGGAAATAAAGAAAATGTATTTGCATCAGAGATGGTATTCAGCAGGTTCTGACCAGTTCTGGAAAACCGGTAGCAGAAATTTTGAGTAGTTGGGAGAACCAGCAAACATCACCTCTGACTGGAGATTTTACAGTATCCTTCCCCTGCCATGCCCAGCAAGCCAAGCCCACAGAACCGGTAGTAATTTTTTTTTTAATTCCATCACTGATTTGCATGTGATGAAACCAAATATCAAGCTCAGATTAAAAGGGTGCAATATTTTCAAATGTTCAAACTATTCTCAATCCCATTTTAGCAAAATCCCATCTCTCTGCTATTTCTGCAAATTTTGCAGCATCCAGGAGAGCTATGGGTTTTTTTTTTTCTTTAATGAGGCTTCAGTTCCCACGATAGCCATAAAGTTTCACAAATATTTAAATGAATGTGATCAAATAGAACAGCGATCTCCAACACTTACCACTGGGCGGCCTAGCTATGGCAGAGGAAAAGGGGGACTAAACTGCATTAGCAGTGGACTGGCATCCACATGTACACACATAGCTCCACTCATGCAAGAGAGAACGGAAGTCTTTGGGGCACCATTCGGATGAGTGGAGCTGCACGGGTGCCAGAGGTGGTATTCAGCAGGTTCTGACCAGTTCTGGAGAACCAGTTTTGGAAATTTTGAGTAGTTCGGAGAACAGGCAAATACCATCTCTGACTGGCCCCGACCCCATCTATTCTCTGCCTCCCGAGTCCCAGTTGATTGGCTGAGTCTTCTTTTGTTGCCCTGCACAGGAGAACGGAGCTGGAAAGCAGGTTAGTGGGTGGGGAGGGAATGGGGATTTTGCAGAATCCATCCCCTGCCACACCCACCAAGCCACACCATGCCCACCAAGCCATGCCCACAGAACTGGTAGTAATTTTTTTTGAATCCCACCACTGGCACATGTATTGGTCTGTCTCTTGCACAGCCCAGTTCCAAATAGGCTCAGTAATGGGCCATGGCCTGGGAGTAGGAACCCCTGAAATAAAAAAATAGTAAATGGAGAATAAACTTTAGAGTAGCCTTTAGAAAGGTTAATTCAGATTAAAGAGCTTCATGAAAAACTATATTTAAAAAAAAAATGAAAATCTGATTTCATGTTTTCTTCTAACTGATTTTTTAAAAACAGTATTCTATTATTATTTTTATGGACTTTTGTCAAATAATTCTACAGGCCTTTTTTATTTTTTAGAAGGCTTTCTCCCCAAATCCTCTACGTTTCAGGGAGAAAACAGATCAAACTGAATTACTTATCAGGGAGTTTTTACTGAAGCTATAGAGTATATTGGTATCTTATAAAACTCTTTCACAATTTGAAGTGACTACATGATCCAGTTGTATCTTTTCTAATAAATTAAAATAATTATGAAGTGATTCTCAGCACATTTACCTAAAAGTAAGTTTATTTACACTATATCCATAAACTTGTATTAGAACAAAAACTTTTTATAAAAGAATTAATGCCATACCATCTGTTTACCCATCCAGCTTATCTCAACCACCCACAGATAGAAGGAGGCAAGCAAAAAGAAAGGGCTCAATTCAGATATTTCGTACTGCAATGTACCATGAAATATAGAATAGGGGGCATCAATATAAAAAGAGGCCTCCCTGATCCATAGTGAAATTCTACATCTGGATTGTCTGGCTGTGTTTGGAAAAAGGATGCCATTTTGATAAGGGATAAAGGTTCTTCTTCCTCATTTGGATCCATCACTTGTTCCTAGACCAGATCCTCACAATCAATCCTCTCATGTTTAGGCTGCCATGTTACTTATGAGGCAGCAGCAATTGTGTTTGTATGTCACTCAAAGTCAGTGTGCTGGGAACTGCATATTAGCCCAAGAAAAATAAAATAAAATAATTGCACAAGAATTCTCCAGAGAACTTGAAGTTTGCAGAAGTACAAGCAAATGTATGGTATCAAAATTTTTTAGCATAATGACCACTGAGTCTGTTGTGGACAAAATGGGCATTTTAGAAAAGCATAACTGAGGAAAATAGGGTCACTCCAAACTGCAATATTTTACTGCATTTCCTACGTGTAACTGTCTCTTATTTAACTTGACTTCCTTCAGATCACATTGCAAAATAAAACTGTTACATGCAAAATGGGAAGATAATATGAACAGTAAATATCAATCTTTCTACTAGAGCACATTTTAATATCTGCAAAATACCACTGAAAGCCACAAGGCTTGGAATATTCCAGATGCTCATTATTTTCTAGGATGGGAGAAAAGACTGCCAGAAGCAATGGCATATCAAAGATCTGAAGGATTAAGAAAAACCACAAAAGTCATTTTTTTCTTTCTTTTCTTACATTTTCTCCAAGCTGTTCTTCCACAATGTTTTAAAGTTATGCTGTTTGCAATTGCAGTTTTTGATTATGCAGCTACTAAGTCATTTTAGAAACCTTCAGTTTAGTCATCTTATCAGGATTGTCATGTATTTTATTTGGACAAATATGTAAATAATATCTACTGTATTTAAATAAAATTAAACATAAGACGAAGAGAAGGTGTTGGGGCCATAGATTTCAGCTGGCTCTTTGTATCTTTTTTTGAGTATGCATTGATGGGCATGTTCTTTCTTGCTGCCTCAATCTGAGTGATACTCTGGCTTTGGAGTGGAACACTAAAGTCCAGCCCAGACTGAATCATTGCTAGTTTATTTTCAAAACTATGGGCCAGGAGACAATAACAGGTCAAAAGTCTACCAAACTTCATGTTAACCTTGCTCTTTCAGGCCTTAATCTGACACCTTAATCACCACACCAAGTTGAACCAGTTGTAGAAACTGCATTTGGATGTCATTGTGGACCAGTTTTTTTTTTCTTTTGGCCTGACTGACCTTGCAAATTACAGTAGTTAGATTCACTATGAATTCTGAAGCACCCCTATATTTTGCTGGCATCCTCACTATGTCAATATTTCAAGTAGTCTGAGCTGTATATTATCAGGACCAAGGAGAAGTTCATTTGGTATTTAGAAGAGTAAGATCCCAGAGGACTTATGAAGGAATGAGCACTCACATGAGAGTCAGAACAAAACATCTAAATTGCTCCATGTCCAGGCACCTTTGAGAAACAGCTTTCCAAAGCAGATAAATTACAACCAGCCACACATACATGACTTGAGCTACATATAGCATTTGCTTCAAGGTATCAGCCTTGGAAGCCATATTTCATTTAGAAGCTTCAAGGCTGCCACATTTAGTGCCTGGGAATTTGAGAGGGGGGGGGTTCATAGAGAGGTGGAAAATCAGTACTCAACAGCATTCTTTCTTCGAAAGTCAAGGACAAGTTACTCTGCACCTGGAGAGGAGTGTCTGGAGGAAGATCTCCAGTTGGGACGATGTTTGATTGGACCATGTGATGGACTGATTGGTGCAGGGAATGGATCTTTGAATTTCTATTGGGAAGGGAAAACCTGGAACTCTTCAGATTTGGGTTTTCCTAGATGTACCAATATGACAACTCTTATAAAATGGAATTTTGGGAAAATACCTGTCTCTGAGTTTATTGGCTTGGATGTTGTTATTTGGAAGGCTGACATTCCAGTTCATTTTAGAGCAAATGAGACTCTTCTTTCACTTTTTTATGTAATTCCAGCCATCCTAGAATGAGTTTCTTCAGTCACCAATAATGTAGAATGAGTACAAGAAAATTTCCTCCCTTGAGCAGAAAACTCTCCAGTGTCTGTAGTGGTGCAGGCAGTGCTTAGGACAAATTGCATAAAGTAGGGATGGAGAATTGTTTTTGTCATCAGAGATCATACTTAGCTTTTGTGAGTTGGGGACGAGCACTAGGTGAGGTGATGGTGAAAGCAGGTGTAACACATTGCATTTGTGGTAAGATATGGATTTACATACTGCTCCCCCCCCCCAGCCATTGCTTTGGGGGAGGGTCCTTAAACTTTTTTAAAGCTATTTTAATGTCTATTTCCTCCAATATAAAATTATGGGAATTCTACCACCAGTGTTTGATAATTATGGCTTGAGGGGCTTTTAGGTGGAAACCAAGAAAAAGGAGTCATAACTTGTTGATGATCAGGGTATGAACATAGATAGTTAAAAAAGAGGAGGAGGAGAAGGGGGAGGAGGAGGAGGAGGAGGTGGAAAAATCACTTGGAGTTCTTCTATACAGCCAATTTATGAAGTTTGCAGGAGAAAAGTACAAAAAATCTGTTATCCAGTGTTGAAATTCTGTGAGTGCTGTAGGGTTAGTAACATACGCAAAAGAAACATCTAAAGTTTGTAACCGCGGGAGAGAAGCTTCTTGATCACAAAAAAATAAATATTAGGGACATCTGTAATTCTCATACAGTCCAAAAATTTTTTAACAAAAGACAGAGAAGCCTTTCATTTTTTTCATTCATTTCTTCCTTTTAGTTATGAACCCACCCTCAGAATTCCTGGATAAAAGTAATCCATTACTAGGAAACAGTTTCTTCATAATGAATTACTCTCTTTATTGCCTTTCTAATGTGAGCAGAAAAAGAATGTCTTAATTTTCATTTCCCAAAGTACTTCTCCTGAGTCACATTTTGTTGTAGGTGTCAGGCAGATCGTCTGTCAAAATGAATGAGTGGGAAGTCTAGTGCCTTCCTTCTGCAAACAATAAGGTTGTGGTGACATTTCAGATGCTCTCCTCAATACCTGATTTATGACATCTTCCTGAGCTGCTGCTCCTGGCCTATTTCCTAGCAAACCTGCCCAAAAACATGAGCAGAAATGAAGAGCTCTTCTTGTTCTGCATTGCTTTGGGCTTTGCATAGGCAGAATACAGAACTGACTCTGCTGTTCTCTTCTCTTCTCTTTACATCCAGGAGTTGAAATACTGGGGACTAAAACTCACATAGTTGATGCAAAGACTCTTCAAAACAAACATGATTTGTTGATTTGATTTGTTGCTGCAAAAATATGGAGCCCTGCTGCATCTTAACCAAGAATTAATCTGTTATTCTTTTAATGTGCAGCATAATTTTTGCCTTTTTTGCTGCAAGTCTTTTCTTCTTTTTCTAGGCTTCAATGGATCATAGAGCATGTTATATTTATATGTGTGGTGACAATTAATACATAATAAAGTAGAATTGCTAACTTACTAGTTTTTGATTCAAAGACATTAAGACAAGTTTAAATTGTGGCTTAACTATAAAATTCTATTAGGTGACTTATGTAAATTGTTGTCTTTAAATCTAAATTTGCAGTTTTAAAACAAGGGAAAATATCTGAAAGAAGGACACAGTTCTGCCACATTTGGAATTTGCTATCATGAATTTGATACACAGGTCACATTCAGCCATAAATTGTGATTTATTAAACAAAATGACTGTATTCACTAAACCAGCAATAATCGACATGAATGAGTCTATCAATTTTAGCAGGAACTAAATTATTTTTAATGCACACTTCTACAGAAACTCAGTTAAGTAATTTAATCCTGATAAAATAAATTATTTTAATTATAGTTTCTATTTTTTTTCTGGTGATTATTGACCAACATTGCTCAACTTTCTGAAGTTCCATCACAGAAAAATATTTCACTAATTGGAATTGTTTTTCTTGACTATTCATAGACGATGGTTTCTTCAGTGTGGATATATCATATACATTCAGATAATTATAGAAACTCCTATCTTTTCTCTATTGATACAGTTTAAAAAGGGGCACACAAAACGATATGTATTCATATATCCCCTTCAGTAAAAGCAGCTTCACTGAAATTTAGGCACTTAAAGTGTACATGGGATCTTCTATGTATATCTCTGAGAAATCATTATATTTTTGTTGCCAAACACTTTTCCAAACTAATGCTGGAGTCATGAAGCACTGTTCGAAGAAATCATAATTCCTGTTTTCTTTCATAGTCAGGGGATGGCAGAGGAAGCCAGATTGTCATACCTGAGGGTAGCTTAAATACTAAATATATGTATTTTGCCTCCAAATATGAATTAATATGAAGATGAACGGTATCTCAAATGGATGATGAATAGGCATGGTATGAAAGCTTTGAGAGAAAAAGAGTTGAGTGCTCACATGGTTCTTTGTGTATCTTCAATCTTGAGTAATTTGTGTGCCCTTCTTAAGAAGGGAATATGGCAAGAAGGCCTGGGCATTGAGAATCTAGTTCAGCTAGATTCTTTTATCCCAGGCTGACTATGAAACTGGTTGCTGAGCTTTGTTATGCATTAGTATTTCATGGTAAGTGGAACAATAATAGAATAGAAGAACAGAGTTGGAAGGGACCTTGGAGGTCTTCTAGTCCAATTCCTGCTTAGGCAGGAAACTCTACACTATTTCAGACAAATGGTTATCCAAACTCTTGTTAAAAACTTCCAGTGTTGAAGCATTCACAACTTCTGGAGGCAAATTGTTCCACTGATTAATTGTTCTAACTGTTAGGAAATTTCTCCTTAGTTCTAAATTGCTTCTCTCCTTGATTAGTTTCCGCCCATTGCTTTTTGTCCTACCCTCAGATGCTTTGGAGAATAGTTTGACTCTCTCTTCTTTGTGGCAGCCTCTGAGATATTGGAACACTACTTCATGTCACCCCAGTACTTCTTTTAACCAAACTACACATACCCAGTTCCAGCAACCATTCTTTATATGTTTTAACCTTGTCTAGTCCCTTAATCATCTTTATTGCTCTTCTCTGCACTCTTTCTAGAGTCTCAACATCTTTTTACATCGTGGTGATCAAAACTGGATGCAATATTCTAGGTGTGGCCTTACCAGGGTACTATAAAGTGATATTAACATAGGCATAATAACACAACACTCCTGGGAATACTAAATATTCCCTATGGGAATTTACCTTGTTTTAAAACTGCATATTCCCTATGTTTCATTTTTTTAAAAAATTAGGGTGTAGTTAAAAATAAGTCTATTGAGCAACCACAATCTCGCGTGCGGTACACTCAGATCTCCCTCTACTCTTTCATTCCACACATAAGTTAGTCGCTTCAGAACAAACATGCCAGTTTCTCAATAGTGTGAGAACTAGTCTCCTGCAAAAGACAGAAAAACATATGTACATAAAGTGGAAGAAAGTGCATTAATGTGCTTGTTTCAAACCACAAAACTCAGATGAGAAGAAATAGGGCAGGTGTCTTTAAAAGTGTTTTCTCATACTCACAACTATTTTGCCTTCCTGACCTCAAGGTATTCATGATGCAATTTTTTTTTAACTTTAAAGTCCTTTCTTGAACTGATCCATTCAAAGTATCTAATCAAGTTTTACCCATCCCTCCTTCTTTGGAAACAAGAATGCAACCCTACTGAATAAAATAACCATGTAAACTATTTCTGCCATTTTGTTTCCCAACTATCGGGCTCTAGCCAGCATGCAGTCCTATTTTTTGCCTTTCCTTTTATTACAAATTTCTTGGAAAATAACCTAAAAAGTCCAACTACCTTTGGGAAAGCACCTCTGGAAGAACCATGACCTGGATTATTGAGACTCTCCATAGACATTAAGATTTGAGTTACTATAAGTGGTTTTATTGGTCATATGTCTTCCATACTGTTTCTGTCCCCTTTTCATCAGAATCAAGGCAACTACAAAACTAGAATGCTAAGTCTGGATCATAGATGACAGAAGGAAATCATTGCTCCACTCAAGTTGTGAGATCAAATTATCTCACACTTACAAACAAACAGCCTAATACCAGATCAATTTGTTACCAAAACAAGAACCAGATGGAATTGCCACTCCTACACTCTCTGAAAGAGTAACTTCTAGTCTTTATGTTGCATAGACTGTGTACCATATATGATACAAAGCAATTGCTGGAATTATTTTATGGCAGCATCATGGATTTGGTTACAATAAATCTGTTTCTCAGAGTCTTAATATTCTTGGAAATCTATTGTTTCAGTTCTTTGCCTAACTGTGGTGCAAGTTGGAGCTGAGTTGAGGGGAGGAGTGAAAGGGCTGGCTAGCCACTGATAGGGAGGAAACAGATGAAAGGACATCCTCTCTAAAACTTTGCAGTGTTTATCTAATAGTTGGGTAGAGGTAGTCCATAACTTACAATTATTTGGTAAACGACTGTTCAAAGTTACAACAGCACTGAAAAAAAACGATTTATGACCATTTTTCACACATAGGACCATCGTAGCATCCCCATGGTCATATCAGAGGTGGTATTCAGAAGGTTCTGACCGGTTCTAGAGAACCAGTAGCGGAAATTTTGAGAAGTTCAGAGAACTGGCAAATACCACCTCTGACTGGCCCCACCCCCACCTGTTCTCTGCCTTCTGAGCCCCAGCTGATCGGCTGGGTCTTCTTTTGTTGCCCTGCACAGGAGAACAGAGCTGGAAAGCAGGTTAGTGGGGTGGGGAGGGAATGAGATTTTGTAGTATCCTTTCCCTGCCACACCCACCAAGCCACGCCCATAGAACCTATAGTAAAAAAATTTGAATCCCATCACTGGGTCATATGATCAAAATTCAGATATTGGGCAACTGGCTTATAGGTATGACAGTTGCAGTGTCCCAGGGCCACACAGTCCCCTCTTGCGACTGTTTGACAAGCAAAATCAGCAGGAAAGTCAGATTCACTTTGCCACTGTTACTAATTTTCACAACTGCAGTGATTCACTTAACAACTGTGGCAGGAAAGATCATACAATGGGGGGGAGGGGAAACAACTGTCACTTAACAACTGTCTCGCTTAGCACCGAACATTTTAGGGTCAATTGTGGGGTTGTAAGTTGAGGAGTACCAATAGTGAATGTTTTTGTCTGGTGAAATTCCTGCCTATGGTGAGCAGCAAGACATATATCACTCTGATCAGCTCCTTGTGTTGCTTCTGGTTCCTTGTGCCTGACTTTGGCTAAAAGAAGTTTGACAGTTATTCCAGACAGGTTCTGACCAGTTCTGGAGAACTGATAGTAGAAATTTTGGGTAGTTCGAAGAATTGGCAAATCCCACCTCTGACTGGAGATTTTACAGTATCCTTCCCTGCCATGCCCACCAAGCCATGCTCACAGAACCAGTAGTAAAATGACTTGAATCCCAACACTGAATTATTTGTATAGTGTGAGTGGACCTGGAGGACCAATAATTAACTCCTCTGAGTTAACTGGATCAGGGGTCCCCAACCTTGGCAACTTTAAGACTTGTGCACTTCAACTCCCAGAATTCCTCACCCAGGAACTCTAGCAGTTGAAGTCCACAAGTCTTAAAATTGCCAAAGTTGGAGACCCCTGAACTGGATCACTTAACTCAATTGTGGAGTTCTTAGAAGACATTCATTCATCCCCACAACCCTGTTAAAGCCACTGAGAAGTTTACAAACAAGTACATTAATGTTTTCAAAAATCAGAAGCATACTTTTCATTATCATGCTCCTTTTTTCATTTCTAAGTTTCCTCAGTCAATGCCCTTAATAGCATTATTCAATTGCTCTTTTATATTAGGTATATCAGCTCAAGTGGAATAAAATATTCATAGTCAGGTTGATGTCTAGCATTTTTTTCTCATTTGAAAGGAAGTGAAGCAAGAGCTATTGGGTTACCCGAAATATTTAATGTGACAAAACTCCTATCCAGATATGACACAATGCCTTCAAATAATGGTGCACTAGTTCTTCACACTGCAGAGGAGGGAGCAGATGGATTATAAGCCACAATCTCCATCTTAATACCTGGACTCCTGCATGTGATTTGCATTCATGACATCTGTCCCTGAACAGAGGGATACATTATAAAGGTAAGGGAAACCAGGTGAAAAAGAGGTGTGGCCCTTGCAATGCCTGCATGGTTGGGCTGTAAATTTCTTTTATCCTGGATCAGAACAGGATAGAGATATCACTGCTGTCAGTTAAGAAAGGAAAAGTCAGACAAGGAAAATGAGTGCCACCAAGATATAAAAAATAAGTAAAATTAAATTTAATTTAATTTAAAAATGGCCCTCATCAGACAGGTGGTGCCCTCATTTCTTCCCACCAAGCTGCCATAATTAAAATCTTAATTATGTAATTATTAATTCATCATATTTTTATACTTCTATTTGTCTTGTAAGATTCTCTCCATGCCAGGGGTGGGATTCAATTTTTTTAACAACCGGTTCTGTGGGCGTGGCTTAATTGGTGGACATGGCTTGGTAGTCATGTGACTGGCTGGGCATGGCCAACTCAACATAATTCATATCGTGGCACACATTTCCTCATCTGGCCTCTCATGACTGTGGGGATGCTGCAACAGTTGGAAGTGTGAAAAATGGTCATGTCACTTTTTTCAGTGTCATTGTAAGTTTGAATGGTCACTCCACACAAGCAAAGTACCAGAAAAGGTGGGGAAAAAAACCTCCAGAGAAGTTCCAGAGACAGGAAGTCTAGTCCTGCCAAGAATGTAATACGGGCTAATGGAGAGGCAGTTTCTGTAAGCAACACCAGAATGTTTCTTTCCTGCCTTCCTTACAAGATTAGGCCAGTAATTTCTTCTAACAACTGGTTCTCTGAACTGCTTAGAATGTTAACAACCGGTTCTAGTGAATAGGTGCAAACCGGTAGAATCCCATCCCGGTCTCTGCCCCCTACTAATTCCTAACTATATATGTTACTTTGATTTGTTTAAGGAGCAATCTCTTGCCAAACATTAAGGCCTTATTCATCGAAGGTGCTTCATCCAGTCAACCCCTAAATCAGGGCTATCTTCTTCCTGGTGATTCTGGTGTTATGCAATCATCTTAAGTCAAGAGCTGCCATTTAAGGGTTATAAAAGCCAATTGCACACTTTCCCCAGTTTTGTCTGATATTTCATCAAACTTTCTTGACAACACAATAGTTGCAGGTTTCCCACTTGGTTTGGATGCTACAGTATTTCTAAGGTGTTGTTTTGTTCAAAACTTTATAGTGACCTCTGTAAGTGAGAGGCTCATTGTTTCATCTGTTCTGCTCCTCACAGGCTTTGTTTTTCCTCCTGGAAAACTGACTGGTCAGGGCTTGGAAACTGACTAGTATTTCCAATTGACTAGGTGTTGGAATCTGCA
Organism: Laticauda laticaudata; assembly: GCA_004320025.1. Taxonomy (NCBI): domain Eukaryota; kingdom Metazoa; phylum Chordata; class Lepidosauria; order Squamata; family Elapidae; genus Laticauda; species Laticauda laticaudata. The sequence goes on from BHFT01016584.1 coordinate 18,463, forward strand.
CAACATTGATGACCAGTTTAATCCAACCATTTAATTGAAAGCCATGTTCAGAGTGTTGTGTGAAAACTAATTATCCTCTGCCCCATTGCTGACTAGTTTATACAGGACTCGAAATAACCTAACTACAAGAATGCTGAATATAAAACCTATATATATTAGCATCTCATCTACATTTAACATTTAGAATGCAGTTAGTAAAGGTAATTGTTAGGAGCAGAGAAAATATTTGATCTTCTCATTAATTGTTAAGGTTTTGAAGAAAACCTTCCTTCTAAATCCTTCTTCTAAATCTGATTTGGGAGGTATAATGGAGGACAGATTTCTCCCCAGTGAGGAGGAGGATCTTTTGTTTGGACTACAAAAGAAATAAAAGATAAGATTCCTATTTATTTACTCTGTTTCTGGAAACTTCTGCCACTCTAAAGTGTGAATTTCCTAACCTGCTAGCAAATAATGTGTTAATGCTATCTACATTAAAAAAAAACCAAAACCTGCCAGCCAAAATACATAGCTGGAAGAAAGTTTGCCTTAGTAGGTCACAAGTTCTTCAGCTTGCTCTACTTTTTCAGCTTTTCTTATTGAGAACTTAGAAGTAATTTTTAAAAGGAATTTATTTTTTATGTGGTAATAATTCTGGGTACTGGAATTTTAATATGAGAAGATGATGGATTACTGATTTTGATTAGACTTTCTAATATTTTAAATTGCATGTGTTTATTATTCGTCGGCCAAAAGGGTATTTTAAAGGAAGTGAGATATGATTCAATATGGTCTATTGTTCTATGCCATTGAACTAAGATGCAATTTTATACCTCTGAGACCCTGGTGCCCATCGACAGCAGTAGGCCTGCTGACATGACTTGACTGAAAAAAATACTTTAAAGTATTCTTTCAGTGAAAAGAAACAGATACCAAAGTTCCAATTTGAGTAGTATCTTCAATTCCAACGTTTCTATAATTGCCCCAGGCATTGTTTGAAAATATAAATAGTGAGTAGGTTCAAATCACTATAAAATCCCTCCTTCCCCTCCAGTGGTGGGATTCACAATTTTTTACTACCAGTTCTGTGGTTGTGGCATGGTGGGCATGGAGTGGCAGGCATGGCTTGGTGGGCGTGCCAAGGGAAGGATACTGTAAAATATCTATTCCCATCCCACTCCAGGGGAAGGTTAGTGCAAAATCCCATTCCCTCTCCACTCCACTAACCTGCTTTCCAGCTCTGTTCTCCTGTGCAGGGCAACAAAAGAAGACCCAGCTGATTAGCTGGGACTCGGAAGGCAAAGAATAGATGGGGGCGGGGCCAGTCAGAGGTGGTATTTGCCAGTTCTCAAAACTACTCAAAATTTCCATTACCGGTTCTCCAGAACTAGTCAGAAGCTGCTGAATACCACCTCTGTTCCCCTCTCAGATACAGTTGATTGTAACATTGTTCCACAGTAGTCATTTGTTTCGCCAGCAGTGTTTTGAGAAGCAAAACCAGGCTGTTGCAGACCATTTGGGAGTGTCTTTGCACAGTACTCTCTAATCCAGCGGTCACCCACCAGTGGGCCACGGTAAAGCAATTAATCCAGGCTGCGCAGAAACACAAGGCTGCGCGACCGACATGCCCATGGGAACCCTCCCACCCATTCACTCCTTTCCTGGTAAACTTGCCTGCTAAATTGCTATTTTTCCTTTTTCCGACCATCATCTGTTCTGCTGTGCTGGGAAATTTTGATTAGCTAGGAAGCAGGAAATTGTTGGATTTCTTGCTTTCTAGCTAATTTTAGATCTTCGGCTCAGCACAGCCAAACCTCCCTTAAGGCTCAGTCCCACTGGCCGATGGACGCAAAATGTATGCAGAAAGGACACAGCGGATGAGCAAAATTTCGGGGGTGGATCCATCCGTTTTCATCCGCTCCAAAAAGTGGCAAAAATTTGCATAAACAGAACGGAAAAAAACAGACATGGGTAGTATGTAGCGGGGATGTTTAACGGATGTTCATCGGAAGCCTAGCGGATGAAAGCGGATGGAAGCGGATGACACCTCTGAAGGGGGTCCAGGGAGAATTTCGAAGTGGATGCATAGCGGAAGAAGCGGATGCATCACGGACATCTATTGGAAACAAAAGGGATGCCGCGCGGATGTATATCGAATGCAAAGCATTCACTGTGCATGTGCGGAGTATGAATTATGTCAGCTCTGTTGATATAAAAGGATGTAGCATGCACGCAGTCAGCATCCAGGGGAAAGACGTGCTGCCACATACATCTTGTAGGAAAACCATGGTTCATCGGTCAGACAAGAGGAAGTCCGTGCCTACTTGTTCAAGCCCTCGCGAGGTGAGGAAGGGCAGAACCAGCATCCCACCCCCTGGCACTGACTCTGAAGCTGCTGCTGCTGCTGCTGCTGTGGTGGACCCCAGGTCCCTCAAGCTCCTCCAAAGCCCGCTCTCACGGCTCCTGTGCTGCTCAAAGCCTTGAAGGCCATAGATGCTCAATGCCTGGAGGCCCTGACAATCTTCCAGAGGGCCTGATTGCTGAAGCCCCCAAGGCCCTGCTGGAAGCCCCTGCCAGAAACGGAGGAAGAGCAAAGAGAAGGAAAGGAAGGAGGAAACAGTACACCATTTCTGATGAACATTGAGGATGAGGTGTTGGAATGGCTTGAGGAGGAACCTTTGGAGAAAGGTCCACAGACTATATCAGGACACCAGAAAAAGGCAGCAGCTTGGAGAGACAAGCAGAAGCCTGGGTACACTGCAGAAGTATTCCTTGGATGGTGGAAGCACATGCACACCTGATACTTGGCAAGCTAGCACCTCAGAAATCCAGGCAGGCCGCTGTCAAGCTCACTGACTGGGAGATAGTACATCATGGACAAGTGCTCAGCTCCTGGAGGTGAGATCCGCCACGGAGCGAGCAGCCCCTCTGAGACCCCCTCCCCTCAAACACGCCACAGAGCAGCCAGTCCTCTTCCAGCCAGAGCCAGGCTACCCGTCCAGGCAGGTCTCTTCAGGAGGCCCCACAGCAGAGATCTCACCAACCAGCTGCACGTCCCCATGGCCAGTCTCAGTTTGGAGGAACCCGTAGAGAGAGACTTGATTACCCTGCTGTCAGCAAATGGAGGGAAGAAGCCGCATCAGCCCAGACGCACCCACCCCACCCCAGGCTCCACAGGACACATCAGGCAGAGTAGGGTAGACTTGGAGGCCAGACATCAGTGGCTGTTGGTCGGACATATTCGAGGACCGATGGAAACCCTAAGCAAACGAGGTTGCTCTCCAAGAAACTGGGGGTCCACTGCCAGAAAAAAGCTCACTCAAGGCGAGAAGACTCCTTCTCAGCTGGATCCACTTGGACAGAGCAATCCTCGGACCGGAAGCCCTTCATCCACCTAAAAATATGAACCAACCTGAGGGACCTACCCGACTGCCAGTGCCAGCTTGATAAGCAGAAATCACAGCCTTACCTGCACAACCCCAAGTCCGAGCCTTCCTACCAGTCCAGGTCTGCTCCTCCACCCCAGCGAGTTCTCACAGCCCTTCATCAGCTTTACTCAAGAACCTCCTCAACTACCGATAGCTACGACTACCAGACTTCCCACAGCAGAAGCAAATCTTCAACTTCCTCCAGGCCCAGGTTACATCGGATGCCAGACGATTGCCACTCCATCCACCAGCTCGCAGACCAACACATCCCACTACACTCCTCCAACCCTTCCTTCAACCCACAGCCAACCCGTCAACAGACAATCCTGTCATATCCATATTTGGATTGACATCTCAAGTCCTTGATGAAGGCCTCTCAACTCACAGACTGAGTCAGCTCTCAGATAGCTTCCTTAAACACAGCACCACCTGTTTACCTCAGGACAAGCACCCCAATGGAGCCTCAGAACCAGCACTCAAGCCACAGCCACAGCCACAGTCAACTTCCCGCTTCACAGCTGAGACATGGAATGACTCAGAGTGACTCAGAATAGTCTCCCAGAGACTGAGTTGTTTACTTGTTTATAAGTTTATCTTTGCTTAGAGACATATATATCGTTTACTTGTTGCTCATTTTCCTTTTACTAAAGTCATAAAGTTTACCTAAAAGTTAATTAAAGGTATCCTTGCTTAAGACCACTTAATCACCCTTACTGTTCATTTTGCTATTTAATAAAGTCAAATCTTACCTAAAACAAGTTAATAAAGTTATCTTTGCTTAAGACATTAATACAGACTTACGTGGTTCATTTTGCTATTTAATAAAGTCACTAAAGTTTGACCTAAGAAGTTTAAAAGGTTATCTTTGCTTAAGACACTTAATACAGCTTACTTGGTTCATTTTTGTTTACTTAATAAAAGTGTTGGTGAAAACTTTGAAAAAATGGTTAAGCCTTTGCAGCTTGTGAATAGATAAGGATATTGTGGGATAGATAAACCTCCAGTGCAACCATAGTGGCACAGTAGGGTCCACCATCCAGGATCCAGATATGATTTTCTCCCCCCTTTTATAGAAATTCAATTGTGTCTGCTAAGTGTCCGTTCTTCATACTCTAGACATAACTCCAGACATCCGAATATATGAGATACTCCAGAAACAAACGTTTTGTCCATCTTATTTCCATGCTACTGTAATCGCTTGTGAGATGTTCCGTAGCTACCTTTATTTCCGTCCCTCTTTCATTTTCAGCTGCAGTGGATGATGAGGGATGGCCACGAGGATTACAGAGAGACTAAAGCGATTACAATATAATGGATGATAACAGACATATAGAACGTTTTGCCCACATAGTTATGTACATCGTACGCGCGGAAAGTCATCCGTCAAAAAATTTTTGCGTGCAGCTTCAACAACTTCTTGCGTGGATGATAATCACAATGGACAGATGCTCGACAGATAGAGCGTATGAAACACGTATGCAGTGAGTACACAAATGGATGCATAGCTTTTTCCAACGGATGGAAGCTTTTTTAATGTTTTACATCCTCTTTGCATCCATAAGTGCAGTGGGAGCGGGCCTGACTGAAGGTTTCCTTGCAAGAGAGATTAGTGCAGACACAGGGCAAGCAAAATTTGAGAGACTGAGCTAGCCAAGGCAGGTAGATAATATCACTGAATGATTCTGTGAGCAATCAATCTGCCTGCTTTGCCAAATTTTGGGGTAAAAGTTGCTCTTTTTTTATATAAAAATCAATATTGCATACATGATATGTTGTGAGTTAATTTGTGAGTTTGCTTGCAAGCAAATTTTATGTGACAGACTGAGCTGGCCAATGGCAATAGATGATCTCTGAATGAATCTGTGATTCTGTGGAAGCAAATTCAATCTGCCTGCTTTGCCTGATTTTGGGAAAAGTTGCTCTTTTTTATAAAAAAATCAATTTTATATAAATATAATATTTACATATACAAGCCATGCCCAGCTGGTCACATGATCACCAGCCACACCCACAAATTAGGCTATGCCCACAGAACCGGTTACTGGTCCCTGGGATCTAAAATTATGATTTTGGTGGTCCCTGAGGTCAAAAGGTTTGGTGACCCCTCTCTAATCCATCTGATTATTACTCTTTGCATCTGCTGCTCAGGTGGATAAAACGTGCACACTAGTTAAAAGAAGAGTTAGGTGGGCAAACCCTTTGCCCAGAATTGGACTATGGGCAGGGTGGGATTCAAATTTTTAACAACACGTTCTGTGGCATGGCTTAGGTGGTGGGTGTGGCTTGGTGTCATGTGACTGGTGTGACATGGCTTGGTGGTCATGTATTGGCTGGGTGTGGCCAACTCAATATCATAACATCGAGGCATGCATCTCCTTGCCTGGCCTCTCATGATTGGGGATGCTGCAAGGTATAAGTGTGAAAAAATGTCATAAGTCACATATTTTCCAGTGCATTTAACTTGAATGGTTACTCCACACCAGCAAAGAGGGGAACAAAACTACAGAGAAGTTCTCTGAGACAGGAAGTCTAGTCCTGTGCAGAGATGTAGATCAGGGTTAATGGAGATACATTCCTGTAAGCAAACGTCCAGAATGTTCTTTCCTGCTTTCTTACAGCGATCATGCCAGTAATTTCTTCAACAACTACTGGTTCTCTGAACTGCTTAGAATGTTAACAACCAGTTCTAGCAAATAGGTGTGAACTGGTAGAATCCCACCCCTGACCATGCGGATTCCTTACCTTCGTACTGACAGGATTGCCATTTGTTTCCTCTGCCAAGAGGGCAGAGTTACTCTGTTGAAGATGAGCCATTGTTTCCTTGATGTGCTATTTTCTCCTCGGCTGACAGGCTGAGGGAAGCAATCCCCTGTTCATTAATATTTCCTCTCACTCTGAGTCAAGATTTCTGTCAATCTTGTTAAAACAAGCCAATACACCGAAAAGCAGCTTGATATGGTGAGGGATCTGCTGACACATTTTCTCCCCTTAGCTTTCTGGGCTTTCTGAGGTCAAGAGGTTAGTTTTCCCATGAAGCAGTAGAACTTTTGAGCACACCTCCAGCTGTGGTATTTTCCTCTTTATCCTGGAGAAAATACCCCCACCTGCTGGTAGTACAAGATTAGAAAAGCACTGCACAAAAGGGGGACCAATATCTTTGACAGCTGTAAGAAAAGTAACAGCTGTTTCCCAGCTGTTACTTTCCTTTTTAAAAAAAGTTTATGGATATGGATAAGATTTGGTGGTTGGGGACCAATAAAAAAAGTCCATACATGGACTATATTAATAAATAGCATCTATACTGCTGAGACCAATCCATTTTCTCACTGTGACATGTTTTTAAAAAGGCAAAAGTTGTAACTTAAAAACTAAAATTATACATATATATCAGCTTTAATTTTAGACAAGGCTCTTTCCGCAAATTATCCTGTTTTTTTCTAAAAAAATCATCTTGATATTTTGCCACATAACTCAAAGCTTTCTGAGTAAATAAAGATTATTTCTGATTATCTGCCACCAAATTCAGCAGCCAGTCCATTGTATTTTGGAGTTGGTGGGAAGAAAATTCTGGAAATGGTATCAGAATGTACAGGAACTTCATAGGTGGTGTATGGGCTTCCAGCATCAAGGCAACTCCCTTTTTAGATATATTATGCTCCACATTTCAATCCTGAAACTGAATAATTTTGTTCTTAGGATCCAGCTAAGCTTCTTTACAATCTATTTGCTGTATGAGCATCACATGTCCAATACAAATCAGTGTGGCATAAGGGTTAAGATATTGGATTGAGACTAGGTAGTTCCAGGTTTATGTCCTTTCTCAGCCACAGAAACTATGGCTGACTTTGGGGAAGTCACTCTATCTCAGCCTGAAAAGAATGGGAGACATAGCTGTTATACTACCTTTAATTTCTGAAGAGACAATGAAAGGCTGGATGAATGAATGAATGAATGAATGAAACAAGTTCTGGAGAAGATGATATTCAATGGAGCCTAAGAGGTTGGGCTTCATTTCCTATTTGTAACACCCAGGGAGATGGGAGGATGCCCCAGAAGTGGTATTCAGCAGATTCTGACCAGTTCTGGAGAACCTGTAGCGGAAATTTTGAGTAGTTCAGAGAACCGGCAAATACCACCTCTAACTGGTCCCTCCCTCATCTATTCTCTGCCTCCCAAGTCCCAGCTGACTGGCTGGGTCTTCTTTTGTTGCCCTGCACAGAAGAATGGAGCTGGAAAGCAGGTTAGTGGGGTGGAGAGGGAATGGGGATTTTGCAGTAACCTTCCCCCCAGGAGTGGGGTGGGAATGGAAATTTTATAGTATCCTTCCCCTGCCATGCCCACCAAGCTATATCCACAGAACAGGTAGTAAAAAAATAATCTTACCACTGGCCCATTCTGAATTTCAAAGTAGGGATAGCGTATGAGGAAACCATTGGTTTTCTGAATAGTGTAACAAGTAAATGGCAACTGCTTTAACTTGGTTTACATTTTTTAAGCCCTTCATTTGTATCCCATAATCCCTCCCTTTAAATATTATAACACTTTAGGTCTCAACTTCCTGAAGTCTTACTTAGCATTGTTACAATATGCAAACATGCAGCTACACTTTGCAAGGCAATATTATCTGTCAGAGAAATATAAACTGCATACTGTATATTCAAATGTTTCCCTTTAAGCAATTTATTAATCATTGTTTCTCAACAAGAACAAATTTAGTATTCATAAATACAAAAATGAAAAATAGTTCTTAACTAATAACAATCAGACAAATTTGCAAATCCATGTGCTGGCTGCTATGTAAATAATAGGAAATAACTTATTGTTTCTGACAAGCAACATTCATAATCTCAAATATAAAGATAGATTTCATCTTTATATTTGTGCATATTTAACTTGGTTTAATAACATTACTCAACCCATGATCAGGTAAGAACTTTATTAGGACCAATCCAAATGAATCACAAAGTATATAAAGATTTCGAATTTTGTCAGGTAAAATGGAACAAGATAAAGATGGGGGAAAGAAATCTCCAAAATATCTTAATTAAAGCAAGAGACCCATTACTCCAAATAAGAACAATAACAACAAAAAGCCCAGGAGTCATCTACTACATATAAGAGGTAGAATGTATTTATGAAAACCAACTAGCAGTCCAAGACATGATGAAAACTCCTGACTCGCACAGCAGATGGACAGACTAACCACAGTTTCAGCTGGGAATCTATGAGCACCCTAAGCTAAATAAAAAATGCTAGGGAAATCCTGAAGCTTAGCATGCAGACAAATAAGCCATCAATGGACTGGTAGAGATAATGTTTGCACACCATTAAAAAAAATAAACAGGTAAGAAGGAAACAAAAGATTAGAATATATCCTTCTCATCAGCCCAGAGGTGGTATTCAGCCAGTTCTGATAGGCTCTGCAGAACCAGTAGCGGAAATTGAGTAGTTTGGAGAAACGGTAAATACCACCTGTGGTTGACCCTGCCCCCATCGACTCGCTGCCTCCGGAGTCCCAGCTGATCAGCTGGGTGTTCTTTTGTTGCCCTCACAGGAGTATGGAGCTGGAAAGCAGGTTAGTGGGGTGGGGAGGGAATGGGGATTTTACAGTATATCCTTCCCCTGGAGTGGAGTGGAAATGGAGATTTTGCAGTATCCTTCCCCTGCCACTCCCATCAAGCCATGCCCACCAGGTCATGCAACACTCACCAAGTCACACCCACAAAACCTGTAATAATAAAAAAAAAAAGATTACCACCACTGCAGCAGCCTGGAAGCAAGGATTAACATAAGACCAATGATCAGGCAGAAAACAATACCTTAATCAAATAACTACCAAGAGGGAAAAGCCATACAGGACAGGGCAAGGCAAGGCAAGCTATTGTAGATAAACAGGGAGCAAACACCACATTCACTCACACTGATGATGTTTACCTAGATGAGTAATGAAATATCTGCAAGCAAACAACCAATCTCAGAGAGTACCAAATACTCCAAAATTCAATCCTACACATTTTTTTTCCATTGGTGCTGGCTCAATTTGGGGATTTGTATGATGAATACTTCTGGAGAATATGAAAGCTTGCACACTCCTTTGAATGATCTTGGTTGGTAACCATCTCAACAATATAGTTCTCCCTATTCTTTAGAAGGTCTCTACAATGTGTGTCCAAGCTGCTTTGCTCCACTTTAATGATTCAGACTTCCAAAGAACAAGTGTCCAATAAAAGACAAGTCATATGCATATTGCTTTCCAAAAACACTGCATGTGGGATTCGCATGTGCTAATTAACACTGTGGGAAAAGTGTTAAAAGTGTTCAAATGCAATAAGATTTTGACAAACACTTCAAAGCATTTGTAAAGTGTGGTTTACATAAAAAAACAACAACAAAGGAATGTACATATCTGTCTATTCCTGTACTTATAGACAAAATCAGAAAGATTAAATTTTTTTGGTTATATTGCTTAACAAGTGGGAAATGATCCAAATATGTGTGACCTTGTCAGTAAAATTGTTTAAAGATGGCAGAGGTGGTATTCAGCAGGTTATGACCAGTTCTGGAAAACCACCAGCAGAAATTTTGAGTAGTTCGGAGAACCGGCAAATACCACCTCTGACTGGCTCCACCCCTATATATTCTCTGCCTCCTGAATCCCAGCTGATCGGCTGGGTTTTGTTTGGTTGCCCTGCAGAGGAGAATGGAGCTGGAAAGCAACTTAGTGGTGTGGGGAGAAAAGGGGATTTTGAAGTAATCTTCCCCTGCCATGCCCATCAAGCCATGCCACGCCCACAGAACCGGTAATAAAAAAAATTGAATCCCACCACTGAAAGATGGTATATATGTGGCCTCTGCAGAGCTAAAATCCTAATAAACACCCATAATATTGGAAGGGGTGGAATTTATGTTAGATGCTAGAGGAAAAATCAATTGCTATAGTACAGCACAACCCCAAAAGGAAAGCTTTACTAAGATCAAGGAATCAACTATCCTGTGACTACTTATTTTATTGGGTTGATGGAGTTGTTTTCATGGCTCATTTGCCCTTTTGGAAATAATGCATTATGTACTTTCTTTAAAAAATCATATAGGATGCAGTACATGGGTAGTACTGCTATTGTATTGTGGTATTGTCAGGTCTTCTATTTTCAGCTTCTTTGTTTTGCTTCAATGCCATAAACCATAATGGGGGGGGGGAGAGGAATTTGGGGAAGTTCAGGCTGGGAAAGAGAAGACAAATGTATGGGTGTGGGAGAGAGACAAGTTGAGAGGAACCAGAGGTTTCAAACTAGAATGAGTCAGCCAACCAAGGACACCTGGCCTTGGAATGGAATGTGAAACTATATTGAGGAACATCTGGCGTCAAACCAGTTCCCAAAACATCAAAATGGGTTGCTATTGGACTGTTGGTCAAGGAGGGAGGGCCAGGGAAACAGAAAGAATGGAACCTTTTGTGTGGGAATACTCAGATTTAGTTCTACTTTTGCTGCAACCACTTAACTTTTGAAAAAAAAAATCTATCACTTCAACCAAATGGAGTCAAGGGTCTTTCTTTCCTAAGGATCTACATTGGGGCAGGTCTGACAAATAAATACAATTTAATATAAATAAATAATCTGCATTACATGCAAGATACCATGGGATCTCACACCTATTGGGATAGTCAATGAATGAGTCTCCTTTTGCTCTCCCTCTCCACTTCAGTCACCATCACCCCATCCTTAACAACTTATATCAAAAGAATGAAGGACATAAATGGCAAAGCCTCATTCCCTGAAGTACTACGATTTCCAGGTTTTAGCAATCTAAAAACACTCATTGGCTGACCACTCAATAATCAAAGAGCTTATCACATGACTCAAGCCCATCTCCATTTAGCTTTATCCAATATGAAAAGATAGATACCAACAATGTTGTACAATTTCAAAATGGCATAAGGTTTTCACTTTACGTTGGGCAGACAAATAGAAGAATAAGTACCCACCTGGATGAACACAAAAATGCAGTAAAAAAGCTGGAACACACCTCCTCACT
>BHFT01016589.1:0-14200 GCA_004320025.1 Laticauda laticaudata
GTTAGATCGCGGGAAAGAGACTTGAGACCAGTGTGACTTTCAGCTCTTTATTTAGTTCCTAAAGTCTGTTCTAACCGTGGAGCCGCAGCAATAGTGGCTGCTTGTGGTTCGTGGCCAATGACGGCTCTTTAAATCTCCCACTGATCTGGTGGGCCAATCAGAATGTGGCAATGGGAACCAATCAGGGTAGTGTTTCTGAACCAATCATCAAGCAATATTTGCGGTCCAATTAGAAGAGTGTATTTCAAGTATGCTAATATAGAACAGGGGTTTCCAAGAAAGTACATGTATACTAAGAACACTTTTATTTAATAGTATCATAAGAACTACTGAAGTTTGGATTTCCAATATATTGAAAAACATCCCTTTAATATTTTGGATGTCCCAAATGTAATTCTCAGATTAGTGTACTTGTCGCTGTTCATATTTCAACTAGGACTTGTTTCTATACAATATATAGAACAATACATTGGGCATAATAAATATTTTTAAAATATTTGAAGTACTTCAGTGAAATAGAACTTCCTATGGATTCATTCTAATTTACTGATTTCAGAGGGAATCAGAATTTGCAAATACAAAAAAGGAATTGTTAAAACATTCAAGACGTCCCTATTATGACCCTTTCATGGGTACATCTGAGTCTTTTTTCATTTGACTCTTATAGAATCCTGGGCTTTTATTCCAGTTCTCCAAGAGAACAGTGTTGGTTTCAAATTGCTCCCAGACACATGAATGCCATGTGCTTCATTTTGGAGGTGTTACAATATGTAACATTTGTTATCATCTTATATCCCATGACAATGTTCCGGAATTGAATTTGATCTTGCCAGATCTCCCTTGGCTCACTTTGCACAAGTTTAGATGCCCCAAAACTTTTTTTTATGTATTAGAACAGATTTGTTTTCATGTTTTCAAGTTTGCCTAATTTAATTGGTTTCTGCCTGTTGAGTCAAGAAACAGATCTCCCTTCTTTGCTGAATGTAAAATTGGGTTTCAGTGCTGATTCGTGTTTGTTTGGCTCTGTAAACTCTCTGTCTAAATGAGTTTGTTCTTCTGAAAGCAAATATCACTCACATATTTTGAAAGTGCAGAAAAAAAAATAAAATCTGCTTTCTTGCTTCTCCTTATTATGTTCTGTTAATTTATGTACACATTAGCATGTATTTGCATAATTTATTCATTTAAAGCTTTATGTATTTATTTGTGTAAGAGCTCAGCAAGTTATTACAAAAAAGTTTCAATACTATTCATGAATTATGTCCATGAATTTTAGCCGTGACAGAGATTGTTTCTGAAGCTTTATCATCCTAGTAAGACTGTTTCCAAGTTTAACTCTGTAGCAGTGAAATTTGCTTAGCAACATGGTTTCTGTGGTGGAACTATAATGCAATGGACCTTTCATATATAAACATGGTATATAAGCAAAAAAAAACCAACAACCAACCCAAATCTTCTATAATGGCAGAAAGATTACTGTTAGCTATGAGAATATATCTATGTCTTTTCAACCTAGTTTTTTATAAAATAATGGCATCTACATTTTTTTGTACCTAGATTCAGTGTTAATCTTATGTTTTATATTGACAAAGTAATTCTTCTCTCTCTAAAAGAGAGACTGTAATCATGAATTATCTAGTTTCCTCAGTTCCATAATTCTTAATTTTATATTGTTAATGCAAGCTTAAAGTTTTCGGTTGGGCTATAAAATGAGGCACAGCACTACTAAATACTACTAAATAAATTCAGGCTAAAAGGGAAAGATTGCTTATCTACCTTTCTAACTTCTGAGGTGCTTTTTTTACATATATCTAACTGTTCTATACAAATACCTCTATATCCTGAATACCGCTGCAAAAATGATCTCAGTCCATCCTGGAATCACTTTCAAAGGACTGAAAAAGATCCCCAAAGTTCTGTGAGGTTAAGATGAGAATTTAAATATCTGTATCACTTCATGGCACTACAAGGAGTAATTGATAATTGCTGTTCGGTACAGAAAATCAGTAATTTTCAATTGATGTTAAATGAAAGAAAGTATACTTAGCAACAATTGTTGCTTTATTAGTAGAGAAATATAAAACTGGAACAAAAAAACCCCAGTGGAGCAAGAATAATCCCTTAACGGTAATGGAACTTAAAGCTATAAATGTGTAGCAACTGGACTCAAAGGTATATTTTAGAATTGGTTTTTATTTTATGGTCCAACCAAGATCTTCAACTTTGATTTGAACAACAAAAAATTATTGCCTAGTTCCTAGGTCTGAGAGACAATGACTGGCTCAAGGTCCTCCAATTGGCTTTGTGTCCAAGATGGGACTAGAACTCAGTCTCCTAGTTTCTAAACCGATGTCTTAACTACTACATCAAACTGGCTCTCGAATGAAAAACTACGGTACTTGAATTAGGCTGCCACACATGGAAACAGATCAAATCCTCTTAGTCAGTATGCAACAATTTGTGTCCTGATTTTCTATGCCGCAATATTTGTAGTGATAGGTTGACAGGTCCTGTCTCCATATTTATTTATCTAATGAACTTTTGCCTCCTACCTATTCACAGTAACTTTCAACACTTATGCATTTATTTGGATTATATCCTTTCTATTTAGGCAAATATGGCAAAAGCAATGGGGGGGGGGAAAGGTACACTGCAATCATTATAATTCAAGAAGGAAACTGCATAGCAACCCGGGTGGGAGATTAAAACAAACAAAACCAAATTCCAGAAAACCAAAGGCAGGCCAAATGTTTCTCTACATCAGAAACATTTGATTTTTTACACACAGAAGAATGTTAAGGTTGGACGTGATGTTAGGAGTATGGGCAGGATCTGCTCAACCTCTTTCAGATTGCAAGTACCATATATAGGTATAATCAGTGGTGGGATTCAAGTAATTTAATAACTGGTTCATCCAGGGTCAGATTGGCCATCATTGGAGGTGTGGACCATCCCCATCCTCCAACTCCACTACACATGTGGGATGACCCTCCCACGATGGCCTATCTGACCCTGTTAAATCTCCCCCCCATTATCAAAGTGGATCCTGGGTGCTGCACTGCAATGGAGAAATAGGAAATGGAGTGGCCGGCACAAGGGAAGAGGAGGAACAGGAAGAGTAAAGAGGGAAAGCAACCTCCTCCTTCCCTCGTGCTGGCTGCTCCATTGCCTGTTTCTCCATTGCAGAACAGTATCATGCTGTGGAGTTTGTCCCACCCAGCACTGTCCAGATGCCCTCACTTCCCCCAAGAAAGTTGGTCAAAGAAAGAGGATCCCATCATGTGCTGAATGCTGTAATCAAATCATGGCTTCCTAAGATGCCATCTCTGTCACTGGATAATGTGAGGAGGGCAACTCAAGGCAGTGAGCACCTCCAGCTCCAACAAAGTGAAAGAAGAAGAAATATGAGAGCAGTGCCCACCCGTGTCTCTTTTCTGTCCCTGAAAGTGCACTTCTATTGAAAGCTTCTGGCTTGATGCATCCACCCGCTCTGCCTCTTTCTGTGGCACCCCTCCCATGCCCACCTTCAGGTCATCAGCACCTTTCCTCAGTGGCATCTCAAACCGAAAAGGATGGCAGGGCGGCTCTCAGCCTGCATGGTGGACTGTGGTACAGGGTGAGGCCCCCCACATACATAAAGTGGGATGACTGGATGACTGGATGCGTGGCTGACAGTTGGCTTCCAGTGCCGGAGAGGGCAGGGAAGGGAAGTGGCTGGGTTGCCACTGCCTTTCATTGGGACACGTGGAGCAAGAGACAGCTCCTTTTGCAGTCTTTAATCCCCACCTCACTGGGCATGGCAGGGATTCCTGCCCCTCACTTCAGCTGGTTTGTCAAACTTCATAAAAGTTTAGCTACTGATTCTAGAGAACAGGTGAAAACTGGATGAATCCCACAATTCGGTATAATGTGTGAATGGGGTTATGAAGGGATTTGGGTCACCTTACTTGCATCTGCAATGTAGAAACAGAAACAGAGAAATCTGGGTATGTAGTTTGCTTATACAAAATGCCTAATAATCAGCATAACAGAGAAAAAAAATTGTCTTTAAAAATTGTCCCTGGAGTATATGACACAACATCCATTTGTATACTGATAACATTATATTCCTTTCCTTCCACTCTCCCCTAATTTTGACCAACTTCTGATTTTCCTGTAACTACTAGATTTTGGCTACCTTAACAGTGAAAAAGAAGAAGAAAGCATTAATTTGCACTCCAGATAAGTCAGTTTTAAGCTGCTCATTCTGCAGTTCCCTTCACACATGCCCACTCTTCACATGCTCTTGATATTCTGCAAATAAACAAATGCAAAATCACCAGTTGTGAATTGGATAGCTTCAAGTTTTGTAGGCATGGAAACGGGGGAGTGGGGGGGAGGGAGGTGGGAGGAGGGAAAGCAGTGCTAATGAGGTTCTGCATACTTCATTGAACCCAACAGAAAATATTTATGACTGATCATGCAAGTCTGAATTATATAATCAGCAAAGGAGGAAAAACAAAACCTTACAGTTTGGTTTACACTGTTTATACATTGCTAAACAGAAAAGGCCAAACAATCCAAGCAGTATCTGAAATTCAGGGAAATAACATGAGATGCTAAAAGATGGAGGGAAAAATATTACATGAAAGCCAACATTTTTCTCTGTGCAGGGAATCTAATGTTCATACCTGTTCTATATGTAAATGGTTGACTCCTACACTACAGTTCTGATTGGTCCAGCTAAAGTAGAAGTGGATTGGTTCACTAGGAACCATCCAAGAGCTGCTGAAAGGCGGCAATTTCAAGGGAATGCCATAGGCTGAAAGCAGGCAGGCCAGCCTGTATAAAGGCTGGCCTCGGCTGCAGCCAAAGCATTCCTATTTGACTGTTGTTTGAATAAAGCCTTTTGTTGTTTGGAACCCGTCGACCTCGTGTGTTTTCCAATAAAACACTGGCGCACGAGGATGGGA
Source organism: Laticauda laticaudata (assembly GCA_004320025.1). NCBI lineage: Eukaryota > Metazoa > Chordata > Lepidosauria > Squamata > Elapidae > Laticauda > Laticauda laticaudata. Next base: position 4,953 of record BHFT01016589.1, read on the forward strand.
TCGTCCTGAACGCGAAACCTGCACGCGGTGATAAGAAGCCAGACGCCAGCAGAGAGATGTCTGGAAGCACGCACCGCCCGCACCCTTCAATCCTAGCGAAGAGATTGGGAGTCATATACAGATCGCTTCCAAATGTATCTGGAGAGCAATGAATGGATTACATCTCGGAACAACGCAAGCGAGCTGTATTCCCTCACCCATTGCGGACCAACGGTGTTCAAAATGGCAAAAGCCCTTGCGAAGCCCCGAGACGTTAAGCAACTAACGTGGCCAGAACTACAAAGAATCCTCAAAGCACACTACACTCCAGTAGTGTCAAAGCTAATAAAGCGGCATGAGTTCTACCGCAGAGACCAGCGAGAAGGGGAGACCGTCGCCGATTTCATGCTGCTCCAAGACAAATAGGGGGTGAGTGTGACTTCCTGAATATCGACGAAGCGATGAGGGATCGCGTGGTGTTGGGGCTTTAGAGACACTACAGCGCAAAGTAAACTACTAAACAAGCCCAACGTCACTGTGACCGAAGCAATCGCGGAAGCCACGGCCGCCGAAGCCGCAAAGAAATCCGCGGTCACAATGAAGAAAATGAACAAAAATGGCGAAGAAACAACCCAACTAGAGAAAGAAAGCAGCGCCTACCACCAACACCCACTTCGAGAGTCGAGAGAGGAAACCGAATCGAGGCGAGGAAGACGACGAGGTCCACCGTGCTTGCAAATAAAAAAGAGCGCGAAAGAAGAAATTGGCGGGAATGTGCTGGCTGCGGAGGAAACATGCCCGAGCTGAATGCAGATTCTCGATGCTATCTCAGGTACTGTAAAAAATGTGGGCACATCGAGAAAGTCTGCAGAAACAAGAAAAACTACAGCCCCACGAGACGCAAGAAATTCCCCAACACGAGCCGACCTAAAACAAGCGGAGAGAAAGTGGCAACAAGAGAAAACGAGCCAATACACACCAAACCGTCACATTAAGAAAGCGCTCAGACGGAAAGCGGCACGAAGGTTAAAGTGACTGTAACAATCGAAGGGAAGCCCTGTAGATGGAAGTGGACTCCGGGTCCTTCCTTGCAATGGTGTCTTGGGATACCATTAAAAAACTAGTCCAGACATCAAATCCAGACAATTACAAAACAGCCTTTGACTCTCAAAGACTATCCAGGGAAACAAATCCCTGTAGTTGGCATGGGACAATTTTTGTCACCTATAAGCAACATGTCAAAAGACTGCCGCTAACCATAGTCGACCGGGACAGACGATCCTCTGGGCATCGAATGGTTCGCACCCTTGGGCATCGGGATGACCGGGGTCGATCGAGTGACTACCAACGGTTGGGAAGATGACCTCATCCGCAAAATTCCAAGACGTTTTTGACGGCTTCACTGGGCAAGTATCGGGAAAAACCCTATTTCTTTTAGCCTAGATCCCCAAATAGCCCCAAGAAGATTAAAAGCCAGACGAGTTCCCTTTGCGCTAAAGGCAAAGATAGAGGACAACTCGACAAGCTAATAGCCCAGGGGGGTATTGGAACCTGTGGACCACGCCAAATGGGAAACACCTATTGTTACACCCATAAACCTGACGGGGTCCTTTAGAATCTGTGGTGACTATAAGGCAACCCTGAACCACGCTTTAACAACCAAGCGCATACCCGGTCCAGTAGTCCAACATTTGCTTCACTCTCTGGGCAAGGGCAAAGTTTTGCCTAAAACTGGACTTGGCGCAAGCCTATCAGCAACCCCAGTGGACCCAGAGACAGCAGAAGCGCAAACTATAGTCACACACAAGCGGCATTCAATGCCACCGACTCCAATTTTGGAGTAAGCGTGGCAACGGGCATTTTCCAAAGTTTGATGGAACGTCTCCTTAATGGCATTACAGGGAGTCGTTCCTATATTTCGACGACGTCCTAATCTCGGCCAGAGATGAGACTCAATTAAGAAAAAGAACTCACAGAAGTACTAACAAAATTTAGGGAATCTGGCCTTAAGGTAAAAAGGGAAAAAATGCTGCCTAATGAAAAAAAGCGTTGAATTCTTGGGCTACTCAATAGATGGTGAGGCATCCACCCCACAGATAAAAAATCAAGGCAATCCAAGAAGCACCTGAACCGAGAAACAAAACAGAACTGCAACCTTTTTAGGACTTATTTAAATTTTATCATGTATTTCTTGCCAACAAGGCCACTATAGCTGAACCGTTACACCGGCCTCTTAGATAAAAAGGCAAACTGGACGTGGGGTTAGCAAAGAAAAGGAATGCTTTCCAAAATATTAAAAAGTTGCTAACGTCAACAAACGTTCTTATCCAATTTAGCAACACACTGCTTTAAGAGTGACCTGCGATGCTTCACCATTTGGAGTAGGTGCCGTCCTAAGCCACCAACTTCCTGATGGCAAAGAGAAGCACCGTCGCCATATTATTCTAGGACTCTATCAAAGACTGAGCGAAATTACAGTCAACTGGACAAGGGAGCCCTAAGCAATAGTCGCTGGAGTAAAACGCTTCCACAAATATCTGTACAGGCGGGCCTTTCAAATTAAACGGATCACAAACCATGATGGGAATTGTTTGCGCGGAAACAAAGCCGACGCGCTAACATACTGTCACCAAGAATGTCCAGATGGTCAGAGTTCCTTGCAGCCTATTCCTATACTCTGACACATCGCCAGGGAAACAAATTTCCCATGCGGACGCTTTGAGCAGAGCACCCCTACCGAACCACTGATGAAGACCCGGCACCAGCAATGACATCGCTGCAAATAGAGACTTGTCCCGATCTACCCATCTCTGCCTTATGATGTCGCAAGAACCACCGCTAAGGACTCATTGACTGCCCGTGTTCTTGGCTGGGTAGGTAAAGGCTGGCCGGAGACCAAAAAACTGAAACTTTTAAACCGTTCCGTCCAGACAGACTGAACTTTCTATTTTCAAAAGGGGTGTTTTTGTGGGGAGATCGGGTGGTCATCCCAACCAAGTTGCAGCCCGGGGTACTAGGGTTATTGCACAGAGGGTCACCTGGAATGTTAAGATGAAAAGCCTGGCCAGGAGCTATGTGTTGGTGGCCAGTATTGATAAGGACATAGAGTATTGGGTAAGCTCTTGCCATAAATGCCAGGGAATCAGACCTTCTCCTCCAAAAGCACCCATCCGGGACTGGGAGACCCCTAGGGGACCGTGGTCTAGAATTCATATAGACTTCGCGGGGTCCAACCAAGGGGCATACCTTTCTGCGTTGTCGTTGATGCCTACTCAAATTGGCCTTGAAGTAAAAATCATGCCATCAACGACAAACAGAAACGCTAATAAAAAAATTAGACAACCTTTTTCGCCACCCACGGTCTACCAGACGTTCTTTCTCGGACAAATGGACCACAACTAACAAGCTTGCAATTCGAGCAATACCTAGCCTCCCTAGGTATCAGACATGCCCTAACGCCGCCGCGCCCATCCGGCTGCAAACGGCAGAGCGACGAGAAATGGTCCAATTTACAAAAGAAGGGCTAGAAAAAATGGACATAGGGATGTCCAACCAAAAAGTAAACCGTTTACTCACACTCCAGCACATAACGCCCAGTACAGTTACTAACAAGTCCCGGCGGAATTACTTATGGGGTGAAAATTACGGATCACACCTTGACAGACTACACCCAAAATTTTAACACAGAAAACCCCCCTGATTCCTCCACAAGGTTTAGGCAATCCAGTTAGGCGACTTGGTATACGCAAAGAACTTCACAGGTGAACCGTTGTGGGTACCAGGACAAATTACCCAAGTTACAGGCCCCAATCCTACCGTTTAACGGTAGACATGGCATGGGGAGTGGAAGCGGCACATAGACCAGCTTCGATCCCGAATAATAGAGAGGCCCACAGACACACAACCAGTCGCTGACAATACCGACAAACCTCAAACCAGGGTGGGGGGGAAAAGGCAGAAGTTAATAAAGAACCGTTTTTAAACCAAAACAAACGAATTGTACGAACAAAAAAGAGCAAATAAAAGACTCACTGTTTGGAAGAGACTTGCGGGAAGAGCCCATCGGAAGGGGCCAGCCAGGCCAGCTTCAACCTGCCCAATGGAAACGGGTGGGAGCGGCAAAACCGCCGGCCTAAGCAACTCAGCACGCGTAAAATGGCTGACTCACCCTTCCAGACGGTTCCAGAGAGAAGATCGGAAGACACCAGCAGCCCCATCCCGAACCAGGATGTCTTCGCTAAGAATGAACCGCGCGAATGCAAATCGAGTCCGGAGAAGCCCCACCTACCTGCGTGACTATGTAACTACGTAGGACTGAACTAAGAGGGAGGGGTGTTCTATATGTAAATGGTTGACTCCTAGACTACAGTTCTGATTGGTCCAGTAAAGTAAGAAGTGGATTGGTTCACTAGGAACCAATCAAAGAGCCTGCTGAAAGGCGGCAATTTCAAGGGAATGCCATAGGCTGAAGAGAGCAGGCCAGCCTGTATAAAAGGCCTGGCCTCGGCTGCAGCCAAAGCGTTCCTATTCTGACTGTTGTTTGAATAAAGCCTTTTGTTGTTGGAACCCGGTCTACCTCGTGTGTTTTCCGAATAAAACAATACCCAATGAGAAATTGGTGCATTTTCACCCGTTGGCTACTGCCAGTGGACATTGGTATCTATAGCCTTTGGAGAACAGAGGGGCGCCCACTGACATTTGTAGCAGGGAGGAGTTACCTTTCCCTTTAAATCTGATAGTTGCCAATTTGTAATTTATATCAACAAAATAATCTCTGGTTATATGCATGGCTTAATTTGAAAGTTTGCTCGCACTAAATTTCAGTTTTAAAACACATATCAGGTGGGAATGGATTGGTTTGTTGCAGGTCTGGCTTCAGCTTCTACCCTTTGAATTCAAACAGCCTTCATCCCTGATAGAATCTAGGGCAGAGGTCTCCAAACGTGGCAACTTTAAGACTTGTGAACTTCCAACTCTAAGAATTCTGGGAATTGAAGTCCACAAGTCTTAAAGTTGCCAAGTTTGGGGACCCCTGAACAACAGTAGCATTTCAAGAAGGTATTCTTCAAATATCCTGGGGACCAGGAATATCACATGCTTATTATGTGGATATCTCCAATGGTAGCAGAAGAACTGTAGGAGTCAAGAATAAAGTGCCATTATGCGATTTCTTTTCTTCATTTTTGTTTCATCTATCCATTGCAGAATTTATTCTTCTCTGTTCCTTCTCTTATCACTGCATCCAAAGTACTAAACCAGGGATACAGGGATTAAAAAAATTCAGATGGCTGCCTCACCTATGACTGAAGCATGCAATGTATGTTGAAAAGGGATTCAATCTTGTGACTGTACTCACCCCCTCCACCTGTTTTTAATATCCCTATGGTAACCCCTAGCTTATAATGTCTTCTTTTGAGTTCATCAACTGCTGAATTTTTTGAAAGTGGATTTCTTTTCTAGTTATATTACCTGTAGTTATATGTAGCCTAGATTCTCTCTTTCTTTTTTCTAAATTGGATTGGATTCATTTCCCCAATTTAACATCTAATAAAAAATGGTTAAAGCCCTTGCAGTCATGCAGTCATTTATTAAAGCTGTTGAAAACCGTGTTTGCCAGAATAGTCCTTTAAAATGACTTCTTTCCTCGCTTCTCCCTGCCTCCCCCATACCTTTTCTGTTCAAAGTTAAATCACAGAGGTACAGAATCATCCCAGGGACAGAAGGGAGAGTAAACTGTAAAAGTTAAATGTAGGAAATGTAAGTAAAGGAATTGTAAAGAAGATCAGAACATTTTCACTGTTGGCCGAAGTTGTCATTCTAGAAACGGCTGAATCTTTGCACTGCTTCAGCACTTAGGATTAGAAGCCTTCAGCTTTTCTGCTTCCCCATTCTTACTTTCTTCTTAAAAAGTATGGCAAAGCTTCAATCCAGCTGAATAATTCAATATGGCATAGATCCCAAGGCTCAAACCACATGACTTACATGGGAAAAATGGAACACATTAGTTCACGTTGTCTGCTTTTGACAGAGCCTGTGAATGCTAACTTAACGTAGTTCTTCCTATTGTAGGCATCACTATCAATGTCTACTGCCTTCTCGTGTCTCTTTTGAAATAAGTCATGAATTTATTTCCAAACTCATCTGAGTTTTCTGGCAAGAACATGTCTCTGGCAACCCAGTATAGTTTTCAGAAACTAGTTTAATATGCTGTCCTGCTGAGACTGTGATATTAATCAACATTTGGACCCAAAGCAACTGATTCCCAGCTCTGCATATCAAGCAGCAGGTCAGCAGAGACTGATTTATATCTATCTCTGCTCACTCAAGCTTTGACCTCACTTTTTAAAGAATTGCAGCACTTTTGGATTCAAAGCTACTGAACTATCTTAAAACTCTAAATCTGCAACATATCTGCCATTGCTGCTTATATAAAGAAGCTGTCCTAAATTCAAGAAAAAAGCTCCCTCAGTTTTTCCCAAGCAGTTCATTTTCAACAAGCTTACTTCCAGGTTTTCACCCAGAAAGAAGGGTGCTTGTAAGATCTGCCACCTCATGCCTGCTCTCTGCAATCGCTTCAGTGCCAGTCTGCCATGAACCCTGGGGGCAGAGGGAGCACTTGAGAAGAAAATGAAAGTTAAGAAAGCGAAGATGCCTGGCCAGATGGTGGCATTTCAAGGTTGCTCCAAGATGAGAAGAATACAGCTGCAAGCCAGTTTACAATCAGAGTGGCAGTTTCCAAAATATCTTCTTTGAAATTGATTGGACAGTGGGGGATCAGCAATGGGAAGTGCTTCAGCAGAAAAAAGTTTTGACTTGTAGCTTTGGAGTGTGAATCTCAGTTCTAGCTTTGCACTATTGAATTTCACTTGGCTTCTAAAAAACCATGCCTTTCTCCAACCAGCGGTGTTAAGGATCATTCTTACTTACTTCTAGAAGCTCAAGATGAGGCAGGTCTGACAGCCCTTTTTCCTCTCTTCCCCTCCTTTGCAAATTCAATAAGAAAAATACCAATTCCTGTGTATGAATGTAGAAAAACAACTGTGCCACTACCATTAGACAACATCTGGATTATACAGGTGCAGAATAAACCACCTTAGTTTGCTGAACACAATGAGTGAGGAATTCTGGGAGTTGAAGTCCACAAGTCTTAAAGTTGCCAAGTTTGGAGACCTCTGTTTTAAAGCCTTTTCTCTTGCTAGAAACCCTTCTTTTTTCTAACCATATCAATTTTCTTCTGCTTCATTCTTCTATCTCCTGAGTGTATTTTCTATCCATAACTTATTTTTATAGCTTTCCTAACTTCTGTTTGGTTTCTACTTCTTTATTCCTTGGGATAAACTTTCTCCACTGTCTGACGTCCCTAAATCTAATTTCTTTCATTGGCTTCAAGGGACCACATTCTAGGTTACACTTTTTTTTTACTCCTGGAAACTGTCTGGACAAGTTCCTGAAGTTTTCCTTGGCAAGTTTTCAGAAGTGGTTTGCCATTGCCTGCTTCCTAGAGCTGAGTGAGAGTGACTGGTAAAAGCTCACATAGTAAAATTAGAACTCCTCATCTCCTGGTTTCCAAACTGGTGCTTTAACCACTACACCAAGCTGTCTGTCTAGCTACATCTATCACTGGAGGGAAAATATTCTTTTTATTTTAAAACTGGGGAGAGAAAAGTAAAAAAAAATATTCTGCTTATTTTAAAAACTACTTGGGCTTTTCAGTCAATTTTATAAAAGAAAATTTGCTTTAGAAATTCTTACAGAGAAAATAATTTTGAAGATATTATGATTGTGATATAGTATTCTTAGACATATTTGCTTATGAAAAGCCAGGGTTTGTGTATGTGTGTGCATGTGCATTCGCTTGTGTATTGTCTTATACCAAAGGTTTCCAAACTTGGCAACTTTGAGACTTGTGGACTTCAATTCCCAAAATCTTCAGCCAGCACAGCTTAAGTCTTCAAGTTGCCAAGTTGGGGGACCCCTGTCTTATACTATAATAATAATAATCTTATAATAATCTCTTACTCTAGTTTGTGGCTTCCAATTATAAGTTAAACTCAAGGAAAGACATCATGAGGGAATTTCTCCCCCTGGGCCTTTTCAATAGCAGTGTTAAGAGGAAGTCTTTTTTTAAAAAAACTGATACTTTTTATTTTTACCCCTGGAGAAATTCAGAGAGACTATTCATAGATTTGGTGGAGAATTTTGAAATGGCATTTTCGGCCATCTCTTTATTCCTCATATGTTTCTCTGAGTGCATAAGGATGGAATAGTCAAAGTAGTTACAACAGTTACACTGAGAGCATATGCACCAAGACAAATTCCTTGTGTGTCCAATCATACGTGGCCAATAAAGAATTCTATTTATGTTACAATTTTACAAGTAGTAAAAGACAAATATAAAGAAAAAGCAAGAAAAAAATAAAGTTATAAAAGATAATAACCTTCTTTTCAACAGATACAGTAGTTCCTGACCTATAATCATTCAGTTAGTTACAATGGCACTCCAGAAAAGTTGCCTGTGACTGTTTTTCATGCTTACCGTTGCAGAATCTCCATGGTCATGTGATCAAAATTTGAATGCTTGGCAACTGGCATGTATTTATGATTGTTGCAGCATCCCATGCCTTTGGAGATCCTCTGACGAGCAAGGTCAAGTTAAGATGATTCATGTAACAACCATGTTGCTAACTTAACAACTGCAGTGATTCACTGAACAACCGTGGCAATGGAAATTTTGGGCTCCACTGTGGTCATAAGTCGAGGACCACTCATAATGACAATCTTTCTTTGTGGCTCTCAGTACAAGGAGCGTTTTACAGATGAGAAATAAGTCAGCTAAATCTGCTTCCTGAAGGCAATGCCTGAGATCTTTATGTAGGAAGGCTGAGAGGGAAAGCAGCTGTTTCCAAAGGAAGGTAAGTGGACCAATTAATGACAAGGTGTATGAAGGAGGCTGTGGGACTCAGTAGTGTGGAGAGAAGGTCCAAAGTTCCCCAGCAGGATGTAATGGGGAGAAAGTAGGCAGAGAGGCACTGCAACTTTCCTGAGGTTGGTCATTTTCTACCGGTTCTGTGGGTGTGCCTTGGTGGGCATGGATGGCTTGGTGGGCGTGGCTTGGTGAGCATAGCAGGGGAAGGATACTTTAAAATCCCCATTCCCTCCCTCCTGCTGGAGGAAGGCTACTACAAAATCTCAATTCTCTCCCCACTCCACTAACCTGCTTTCCAGCTCCATTCTCCTGTGCAGGGCAACAAAAGAAGACCCAGCCAATC
>BHFT01016590.1:0-54961 GCA_004320025.1 Laticauda laticaudata
CTTGCTCCCGTGTGAAAGGACGGCGCTCTTCATTAGGCAAGCTGCTACTTCATTAGCAAGCGGGGGTTTCACCTGGGTGCCTGGTGGGGGTGTTTGAGTTGGGGCATCAAGGGAGTCTGTCTGTTGCATCAGGTGTGCGGGTTTTGAGTTGGAGGCATCAGAGCGGAGTCTGTCTGCGGCTCAAGGTGTGGGAGGTGTGTGAGTGGAGGCATCAGAGGCCGAGTCTGTCGCTGCTCAGGTGTGGAGTGATTTGAGTTGGAGCATCAGAGGGAGTCTGTCTGTGCTCAGTGTGGAGTGTTTGAGTTGGGAGGCATCAAAGCCGAGTCTGTCTGTGCTCAGGTGATTTGTTCTGTTTGTGGCTGGAGATCTTTCTATTTGAGAGTGCACTCTTTGGAGTTTGAAACCAAAAGCGTGTGAGACCCACATCCATACAGAAGCCTGATGGATGGCAGATGAGATTCTGCTGAAACGTTGCTTACAACTTTAAAGCACTTCAATGACGTGGGAAATAGCTCGAAGGAAGCTGACCCAGCACACAGTAAGTACCCCGAAAGCTTAAACACACACACAACACACCACACACACACACACACACACACACACACACACACAGTATAATTTATATTATATATATATATATATATATATATATATATATTATATATATATATATATATAGTATATATATAATGGTTTTTAAAGTTTTTGCGAGCGTGCTTGCTATTCAGCTTCCTTCGGTATATCCCACGTCATTGGAGTTGTGCTTTTAATTTAGCAAACGTTTCAGCCGAATCTCATCTGCCATCATCAGGCTTCTTTACTGATTCGTATGTGGGTCAGGCGATCACAGCCGTCAGTTTGTAAATTGAGGCTAGCTATTGCCTGCTGCCAGATGGTTTTTTCCTACATCCTGACATTGGTTGGCGAGTCTTGCGTCTGCGTTTATTGGTCTTGGAGTTTGTTTGACTTGGTTCTCTGGTTTCTTCTGTCTGTTTGTGGGTTTGATTGTACTGCAACACTGTGTGGCTTGTTATTCGGAGCTCAGCATGCAGCTTGGCTTCGCGGTAAAAGCGCACGGCTGTCTATCTAATTAGGAAGGCTATGCTTCATCTGGTGTCTGGTTGGGTGTGTTTGAGCTGAAGTATCAGAGGAAGTCTGTTTGTGCCCAGGTGTGTGCCTGGCTTGTGGTGTGTGGAGATCTTCTCGAAGTGCAGTCTTTCCAAATGATTGACATCTTGGTGAATCATCTCTTACTATTGCATGCTTTCAGGTCTTGTTCAATCTCTATGCTTCTCTGATTGATTCTCTGCATGATTCTTGGCCTGCGGCGTTTCTATAGTGGCTAGTGTTTTGGTGCCATTGAAGTTGATGTTGTTTATGACCTGGGCTTTCATGTGTGAACTAGTGAAGGAGGTGTATTCCAGATTTTTTACTGCATATTTTGTGTTCATCCAGCAGGTACTTATTCTTCTATTAGTCTGTCCAATGTATGTGGCCGGGCATGATGCACAGGGGAAACTTCGTATAGCCTTGATTTTCCAGGTCAATTTTGTCTTGGGGTTCTAAGGATGCTGCCTATTTTTTTGTCTGTTTTTGAAGGCAGTCTTGATATGGGCCTGTGATGTATCTTACTGTTTTGTCTGTAGTACCTCTTGTATGTAGCAGGACAGCTGTTCCATAGTCTGTTGATCTTCGAGGGCTCTATTATGTCTTAGTGTTTTTTGTGGATCAAGCTGGTGATTTTGTTTTTGTGGAAGCCGGGTTGGATGCCATACTTTATCAGGTGCCATAGTTCCGTCTTTTAGTATTTCTTGTCTGCTAGGCGTCTCGTTCTGGTGATTAGTGTTTTCTGGCCAGGAATGTATCTGGCTGGTGGTGATGGATGGCCGTTTGACCTCCTACGAGCAAGTTGCGTGTGTGTTTCCTTCTGATCAGTACCAGCACATACCCAGTTGTGTACCTAGTGTGCCATCTGTTCTTTAGACTTGAGTGACATCGTAGAATGTGTCACAGTTGCTTGTTTAATTCAATTTCCATGGTGAACTTGTTTTGGGGTGTGTGCGATGTTTCAGGAGTGTGTTAGAAATGTTTAGGTTCTTTTCCATGGGGCCAAATTTGGCAAAACCCCAATAAAAAAAAAAACACAACACAATCCTTCTGCTGCTGAGGGAACGAAAGGACAGAACACTTAGCTGAGATAATCGATATAGGCAAATCCTGATGGCCTGAAGCTCTGGAAATAACCAAAAGAAGATGATGAATGAATAGATGAGCGTTTTTCGCGTCTTCACCAGATATGCAATGAGAAAATAGTTACCAGAGGAAGTCACATGCAGATTTACAAGAAACATTAAAACACAAATATTGCAGTGGCAAGAGAGAAAACATTGAAATCTAAAAAGATAAGAGCCAGTGTCGTCTGAAACAAGTACCCAGAAGAGTGAGAGAGATGAGAAGAGAAGAGAAGAGAAGAGAAGAGAAGAGAAAGAGAAGAGAAGAGAAGACCCAATTTTCCTGATAAATTCTTCTTAAAAAAAGAGTGAATTATAGATGGTTGATTCCAGAAGCGTTTAAATTGTTCAAATGACAAGAACAGAGACACAGATTGACTCAATGAGAAAGCCTGAATTATTTTATATAGAATACTTTGGAGGGGAAAGAGGCAGGAACAGAAAAAGAAATGTCACTAATTGGAATTCCCAAGGCAGACTGCCAAATGGCCGACTGAAAAAGAAAAAGGTTGCAGGAGGAGGAAGAAGGTGGAAACCAAAAGAACAACGTGAACCAAGATCTATGAGAGTTGGCTAACCCTAACTACAAATAGAGCCAGGAAGAGAAAAAACCTGATTCACAATTAATATAACTGGACTTAAACTCAGCCGTTAAAGAAGGAAAACCTTTCATAATTAGAGAAATTAAATTGATAAATCTCCTACAAGAAGACAGATTAAAAAGCAACATGAACAACTGGTGATACAGCCAAGATTCAGCGAAAATATTTACTTCTTGACACAATGAAACAAAAGAGGAGTGGTTTTATACATTAAGATATATCCAGTGAAAATTGAGCTGTATGGATTGATGATGGAAGATTATGGTGGTGGAAATAATGGACAATAATATGAAAACCACTCCTGATGGCAATCTATGCCCCAAATTGACAATTCAGAAGTATTTTATAGAAAACTCTGACAAATGTGAATGGACTATGCTAATGTCGTATGATGGACTTTTAATGGAAATTGGATAGACAATAATTGTGACTAGACCAACACGAAGAACAGCCAAAGCAAAACAGAAAGCCTCACTAATCCTTTTAAAACTACAGATGAAATAAATTAAAAGATACATGGAGTAGAAAGGAAATGCTAAGACTAATAACACATCCTTCTATTCAAGTAGACTTTATCGCTGCGTCAGAATAGTATGGATATGGAGTCAACAGAATTGTGAGCTAATAATTTCAAGAGAATAATAATATTGGAAACAAAAGTACGTTGGGCAGATCCATTAACGATAAAAGTTAAATGAATAGATAGAAAGAAGACAGTCTAGCATGGAGTAATCGAATATAAGAAAAGGCTCCAGGGATAAAAGAACTGGCTCTTTTGCTTTAGAGAAAGACAAAAACAGAGAAGATACATCACGAGACGAGCAAGCGATACAAAAAGGCAATATGCCAGCAAGCTGATAATGATTATACAAGAAAAGAAATACATGAAAAGCATTAGCCTCTAAAGACATTAGGGAATGAGTATAAAGACCTGAAAAAAGAAGTGGTCGGAGATGCCACAGAAAAGGACATTAATTAAAAATGTATATAATATAAAACATTAAACATGGACTACTAGAAGAATAGCACAGAAAATCAGAAGTGCGAAAACAGAACTAGTTTGACAAGATGCAAATATAACCTGGTAGTATATTAATTGACAAAAGGAGAAATATCAAGTGAAAATATTGCCTTAATTATAGATGATCAAGAAGCTATGGAGAGGAAAGGAAATTATATAGATTATTATGCGAAACTAATACACCCAAGAGAAATATTGATGGCGAAAGAGTTAAACGAGTAACTTACCAGAATGCTAATCTACCAGATACTAAAGAGATTGAACTAATGTTAGAAAAGCATATAAGCATGATGGAATTAACTAAGACTAAGAAGAAAACAAGAAAAGGCAACGAGGCCAGATGGGATTCGGCAGAATTAAAAACACACTACAAAAATCGATCTTGATACACCTTCTATTAGCAAGTAATATGAAATGAAGTTATGGTCTAAAGAAGAACGACCAAATCATTGGCGTTCAGAAGCTTATATATCACTCATCGCTCAAAAGAGGAGCATTCATTACAATCAAGAACTATAAGGAAGTTCCTTATTATGAGTGTTATAAGATTTTGCTTGCTAGATATTGAAGAAAGACTTAAAAAATACTTAAATAATGATTATCTATCATCTGTATCAAAAATGGATTTCGCCCTAAAGAGACAAAATTAAGACAATATAGAGTAATATTTGACACTTTGGAATAGTACGAGGCACACCTGAAAAACAAATGGCTTGATATTTCTAGATTGCACAGAAGGCAATTGATAATGTTGAATTAGTGATTCATGTATATACAGCTGGAAGACGAGATGGGCTTTGTAAAAAATTATTCAAGCAATAGAAGTTGTATAATCATAGCAATACGGCAAAGTAATGAGAGGGAGAAGTGACAGACTCTATTGATATCAAGAAAGGACAAGACAAGGATGCCCACATGTCACCTCTGTTGTTTGTGTTAACCTTGAAGTGCTAAACAGAATTTTAGAGAAGAAAAGATATAAGGGATGAATTAAAAAGGATGAGAATTAAATTGCAAGCATTCGCAGATGAATCTGGTTTTTCATTTTCAGAAGACCCACTAGAAAACAGCATTAAAATTGACCAGAAAAGCATAGAGGCATATGGGAAGGGTGGTCTTTTTAGTTTGAAAATAAATAATAAGACAAAACAAAGATTTGAAAGAATATGGTTTCAAGACAAAAGGAAGAACTGGCGATGTACTGAAAATCAGGGTACAATAAAGATCAAGTACTTGGGATATATGTGACAGCAGATGTGAGTACCTAAAGAGAAAATTGAAAACTAAGAGCCTCAATCCACGCCGCAGTATGATACATAACTGGTACAGGAGCAGATAGCGCTAAGGTTTGGCGAAATGGAAAATTTACAATATCATTAAATAGGGAGAATAACAATTCAAATGAATATAGTGACCAGCGAGATTTTATATTTGTCAAAACAATTCCCAATTAGGCTTGGAAAAATATTATTTTGAAGATTTAAATAAAATTGTGTTGAAATATATAATGCAAGTGAAAGCCGGAGAATAAAGTTAAAACTTTTGCAACGGTACTAGAATGAGAGGAGTGATTTGGTTTGCCTAATTGGGAGTTGTACTACGAGGAATGGATAATATTAAGAAATGCAGGTTGTTGACATTAGAAGGACATGATCTGTTGTTGTGGTGGCATTCGTTTTATGCGTATAAAGGAACTAAAACACAGGGGTTATTTTAGAAGACATTATATGTTGGAGTCTTGTGGTTAAACGGGAGAAGGACTAAGAAGGCCAGATGTTATTTAAAATTCCAGTCTGGCTATCGACTATTGAAGTATTTTCTTATCCTATAATATACAAAAAGGAACAAACAGTTAGATATGTAATTGTAATTGATGTCTACGAAGTGGAAGCATAAAACAATTTATAAACCAACCGACACACTGTATGCCCATATATGGAAGATGGTTTGATGTTTTTATGTTGTGTTTGTTTGTTTGTTGAAAAACAATAAAACTTTAAAAAAAAAAGAAGAGTTTCCAGTCTTCTCAAAACAATAAATCACATTATCCAATCTGGATACTAGCTGGTTGCCTGGTTACAGCTCTCTTCTCCTCCAAGGGCTGGCCACCTCTTAGAATGGCTCTGACTCACCAGAGACCTATTCTATTTTGTCCACCAAATTCCCTCTTATTACTCCCCCCTTCATCTCCACACTGTGTCAGCCTGAAATCCAGCTACATACATATATCCAGCCCATATATATTTATTTATATGAATAAATAAAAGGCTCGGGAAACACGATATATGCATGGTAACATTTTGCACCAATTGGAGCTTCCATATGGTCTTCAGTGGCAGCCCACGTAGACTGTGTAAGGTAATCTAATTTGAAGGTTACAGGGGTGTGAGTTACTGGTGAGCATGGCTTCCCAATCGAGGTGTAGGCACAATGTTCCACCCAGAGTTGTGGAAGGCTTTCCTAGCCATGACTGTCACCTGTTTTTTTGAGCAGGAGCTGCAAGACCAGGAGGATCTCCAAATTGTGCTTCAATTGCATTGAACCAAAGTCTCTTGGTTCAATGCAATCCCATCCAAAACCAGAGATGGAAAAACCTCCAATAAGTCCAGTCCCCAACAGTCTCCAGATACTGGAATAGTACGTCCACAGTGTCATTCAAGGGACCTTACATAGAAATATAAAACTGGGAGTGATGATATCTTACCCCAAACTGATGGATCACCTCACCCAGCAGCTTCATGTAAATGTTAAATAGAACACAAAATAGGGGCCACGGCTAGATCTCTCTCCTTCTATCAATACCAATTGGAACTGGCCACAGAGGAAGGAAGAGAACCAGCACAATACAATGCCACCTGCCCGCAATTCTTGAAGCCAGCCCAGAAGGATACCACAATCAATGGAATAGAATGCCACTGAGAGATCAAGAAGTATCAGGATGGATGCACTACTTTCATCACACTCCTACCAGAGTCATTCATGAGTGCAATCAATGCCATATCAAGCCTTAGTCTGGACCCCAACTGAAAATAACCTGCCTCATCCAGAATTCTCCAAAGCTGCTATGTGATCACTCGCTCTACCATCTTTCCTAAAAAGAGGTTGGACACCAGATGAAAACTGGCCAGCTAACTGGATCAAGCAATGATCCTGTGAGGAGGGGGCTCTTTAAAAAGTGGTAGGATCATTCCCTCTTTCAAGGAGTTGTTAACTATTGCCAAGATCCACACATGCGATGCCTCCCATGAGGCCTTCATTGTCCAGAAGGGACATAGACCACACAAGTGGCCGAACTAGTAGCTGGGAGAGCTTATCCACTTCTTCATGCAACAGGCTCAAACTCTTTCCAGCTCACCTTGCAAGATGTAGCCCCCATCACCTCCATAAATTCTGTTCTATGGGTGGAGTCTGACATAGAGTGAATGCGACAAATTTTATCTGACAGATGCACAGCATATTCTTCATATTAACCCTTAATATGACTTATTATGATTTAATATAATATGACTTAATATGACTTCGGCATTGCTCCCTCTAAGGAGAGACCGTTAGCTAGATTACATAAATATTTCTTTTGCTGTTTAAAATAAATATGACAATGATAATACACATTAGCAGTAGCAGTAATAATAGTAGTAGTATAGTTGGAGCTTTTGGGCCATATAGAAACTAATAGAAATCTGGCTTACCTCCATTTAGACTGGCTTCCACAAAGATGCGGATTGTTTTGACGCACAACTCAAAGTTCTCAGGGGTTACATGAGCTGCATCTCTCACAATAAAAGATAAGGACTCAACACACTTCATGAGAGATTTGGTATTATGAGGACCCAGGTCCATTCCCACAGTCAGACTATACTGATTCACGAGGGGAGAATTGCCTAGTCTGGAAAGTCCAGCCATGGTTGAATTATCAATGTCATCTTTCCCAACCTGTGAAGTAGAGATTATTCAAAGCTTAAAGGAAACCATATATTCTAATTGAAGCCAATGTGCTTTTAAATATAATTTTATTTAAAAAATTATAAAAATAGTAAAAAGTAATAGAACTAAATTTAGAGAAAGAAAAAAAAGAACAAAAAGTGCAGGGGAAAAAGAAGAAAAAGAAAAGAATTAATACAAAAAAGGAAAAGAAATAGACTTCCAACCTTCATCACAACTATAAACCAATTTAATAACTCTTCACATCCTTTAGATTACAAACAGATCGCTTTTCATCCCAAATCCCATCCCTGACCTATAAACAAATTCATAAATATCAATTTGTCAATCCTTGCATCAGCAGAAAGTTCAGAAAGGGTTGCCAGAACTTTGCAAAAAAGTCTTACTTTATCTTTGATCAAATAAATCAACTTTGTATTCCTTTTCTTAAACTTGTCTTAATTTTTAATTCAATGACTGCTGTAGGATTTTATTTTTCTTCACTCTTCATCCCACGAGACAGAGATTTTATCAACTCTCTTTTGTAGATTCTACCCCTCCCCCTAAAAAATCCAGGTCATTCTCTTGGTTTATCATTTTTACTTTCCTTTTAATTTTTAAAACTTCAGCCTTTTTTATATCAAGCAAATGTCTTTTTCCAAATTATTCTTTTGGCCTCTCATTTGTAGTTCTACTTTCAGTACTTTCTCTGTCATGTCAGAAAAAATTGTTCCACATCTGTCATTCCTTCATTAAAATTTTTAGATATAGTTTGTCCACAAAAGCAGACATTAATACCAACAGTGTTGACATTATAACTAATTTCTGGCTCTATTCTTCAAATATTTTCTTTAATATTTCTGATGTTGTAACATTTTGTCATTTTGTAAGTCCCAGTATTAACTCACATCAAGAATAGGACAATGTAAGCAATGATTAGATGCACTGAATAATATAATTCAAGATAAAGCAGCTTCTTATGTTCACAACATAAAAAGAGAAAACAGTGAATGAGATAAGAGGACCAATGGACTGGTTTGCCTTGGAAACAAACCAAACTATTTCTTGATTTGGGAAAATTATGGGCTATGTTTGAAGCCTGCTCATGCCCAGTTAACACACATAATTCTCAATGTTACCTTAACCACTGTTGAGGGCTTAGAACAGAGTTTGTGTATGTAGAATTATTTTTAACATGGTATATGAGGGACATGATCCTTTTATTTTTTTCAGAGATGGAGAAAACCCTTAATTATTTACTATTTATTCATCTCAGATACATATAAAGAGACCAAAACACTCAAAATTACTTACCATAAGCCAGCCACTGTTCACCACATCTACATCAGTGACAGAACGATGCAATTTACCTTGCTTGCTGTGATCTGCATATACCTCTGAATCAGAAGTGTAGCCACGATCTAGGCTGGTTTCATTTGGATGGTAGGAGATCTCACTGTCTGATTGAGCTCCTTAAACAAATAATTAAACAAAATGGAATTAAGCAAATGTGCAAGAGCTTATTTTTTATGCTACCAGAGACTGTTATGATGGAAATGCAAATGCTCCAATGGTGCCTTGGACCTATGTGATTCACTCTATGAATGACTACATATAACATCGACTGGGAATTGTGCAAATCATAGCAAAAATGGTAGGATATAAGTTAAATAAATAAATAAACACTAAATAACCTGAAATTACAGTTGTGTTGTTAAGTGCTCCATATACAAATACATATATATATATACACATTCATGATAGTCTTTAGATAGAACTGAGCCCAACAACCTTCTCATCCAGCTGTTCTTTCCACAAGACACTATTTTAAAGTTCCAGGAATGTCACAAATCCATGCTTTTCTTTTCCTTCCCTTTTTGGTAAAATGGGAAGCAAAGCTGAGAATCCATCATTTCACCCATTCTTGGCGATTTAATTTAAACTAAACCTAGGTCACTGTCACCCTTTGATTCCCAGCAGAAAAAGCAAGAATCTTCTACTTCACCCTAAGAATCTAGTGGTTCGAGCATTTTATATAATCTCTCTCTAGTACACTGCCTTCTCCTCAATTTTGATGGGAAAACTGAGAGGCAGGTAATCGTAGAGAATAAGGAAGATGACTTTGACTGCAACATGCAGGAAATCTAGGCAAAAAGATAACATTTTTTAAAAGCTAAAATAATGAGATTATTCAGAAATGATTCAGGCAAACATTTCTCTATTCACTGAAGTATAATGAAGAAGAGAAAGAGCATCACCAGACTTGCACGATTCTGTTATTATAGCCAATTGTAATAAAAATAGTTTTAGTTTTTATATGCAGTTGATATGGTTTGTGTGGTTTAACTTCTCAGTAAGTTCCACAGTATTTTCAGAAGACTTTGAAGCAGCAACTTCCTACTAGCTGCATACTGATACTAGGAAGCTTCATGAATCCTGCCTATAAATTTTATTTCCATACTCCTGGTAAAACATAGTTTTTAATCAGCTGCTATTTTTATATTTAATCAAAACAACTGGAAATACAAGTGGAAAAAATGAAAAGGTAAACTTCTGTTTTTTTAATCTGTTGGAGAAAGAAGTTGAAATCAGACTTAAGTTTTTTGTGAGCTTCTTTACTAAACAAAACGTCTGAAGCAACAACTTAAATTGGTAGCATGCTTCTCAACAAGAAAACCCATTGTCAATGACCAATTACCTGTATCATTCTCTGTTCTTGTAGGTTGCAGCGCTGGGGGTGGTTTCACCCCAGAACCAATACATTCCAAGAGAGTAAAGAGTGTGTACCAGTCTTCTCCAGAGTGAATATTGGCAGCATTAGTCTTGAGAAGCTCATGAAGGCCAAATGCAATCTGATGACTTGCCCTGTTTAACATGCTGGGTTTCATCATGAGCAAGATTCGCAAGGAGAGCAATACCTACTCAGAAAGAAATCATGGTAACTACAAGAAACATAAATTATACCTGTACCAGATTTATGTTTGTTAATTGCTAGCAGCACATTCAAGTCTGTACTTGTACTACTATAAGAATAATAACTAGATTTGTAATTGTACTTGCTTGATGAAAAATCATAAAGCTTTTTTTCCTGAATTTATTTCTACTTTAAATCTTTTGAAACATGAAGAAAGTAAAGAGAAGGAAGTAGTAATAAATAATAGATTGTAATAAAATAGATTTTATTATTTATTAGAGACCACCTATCTGACTCACAGAGTGACTCTGATATTTAAACATGTTATATATAAAGATTTTGAAAACTGAAAAGTTTTAAATCTTCACAAAATTTATGTTTAAATGCAGTAAATTTGAAGTGGGGTGTCAGAAATGAAGGAATCACCTCAGACATTTGCTGCACTGCTATGATATTGCAAATGATACCTCCTTTTTCTGACATTTATGTGGGGTAATCTGTTTGATCAACCTTCTGACTTCATCTCAAAACACTTCCTTAACATCAAACAAATGTGGAAAGAATCTGGTTACTTTTTCTCATAGGAAACATTAATAATTGGCAACCCTGAGCCCCTAATAAAGAAGGAAAAGAACTTCCCCAAACCCACAGCCTTTGTTATCCTAAGAGTAATATCCTGCCTGATATGGAATAGGACAATTGGTCATGGCCACATTGCTGTAGTCACTTCACTGTGTGTCCTCACCTCTACCGCCCCAACTAACCCACTGTATCCCTCTTAAAGATGCTTAAATTTAGTATCTGGTGTAGGGTAGTTGTGCAGTGAGCCAGAACACACAGTTATAGCTGATTGGTTGGAGAATGCTGGTTCCTGCATGAAGCAATGTGACTGTGATTGGTTGCTGTTGGTGTGGAGAGTTTCCCTTTTTCCCCGCCTTCTTCTCCTGCGTGCTCTGTATGCTCTGTGATTTACCTCATGATGCTCCTATTTGCCTGACTACCTGTGTTTCCCCCAAAATAAGACCCTGTCTTATATATATATATTTTGCCACAAAAAACGGCACCGGGTATGTGTGTGTATCATCCACTGACTCACCTCACTTGCGTGCATTAGCCCTGGCCTCCTTTTTGCTGTCAGAGGCCTTCAGGGACTCATCTGTGGCCTGCAAGGCCTGCAAGGCTTTTCTGAAGGCCTCTGTAGCTGATAACAGAGCTTTGGATTGACCTAGAACAATCTCTGGATCAACCCGGATCTACCTCTGTTATTGCTGCAGAGTCCTTCAGGAAAGCCTTGCTGGCTGCAGAAGAATTGGGCCGGCAAGGCAGGTGTTGGGGTGTGCAAGGCCTGGTTGCAACTGTCCAAAGGTAAGTAGTAGGGCAACTCCACCCACCAATCCCCACCCTAGCTTAATTAACTCTGAAATGGGTGGCTTATCGGGGTGGTGGTGGTATAAGGCTTTTATATTGAGCGCACATGTGAAAATCAAGCTAGGACTTACTTTCCTGATAGGTCATATTTTCAGGGAAACACAGTATTTTGTTTGCTGTAAATACAGATGTAAAAATATTTGTTTATATAAAACTACAAGTTTGTGTCAGCATCTCTGACTTCATTTGGACAGCTGCTATTTAATTCTGACAGGTTATGGGTGACAGTGTGGTGAAGTACCAGCATTATTTTCTCTGTGGTAACATGCAAAGAGAGTAAATGCATTTGGCTGTTAGGCAGTGGGGCAAGTGAGCATATTGTAAATAACCCAAAACTTTTTTCCAGTATGGGACCAGCTGCCCAATAATATGAAAGCCTAGCAAATGGTAATGTTTCCATTGTATAGTGGCAAGGAACAGTACCATGTATTGGTATCTTGTTTGATAAGGTTTTATGGACACCAGATTTCGATCACGATTTGCTGAGTGTGTCTTACTTAAATAATGGAGGGTATGAGGTAATTTTTGCAAGGGTCATGAAGAGAATGTGTGCACAAGGTTTGAAACTGAACAACTGATATGTTTTGAACCACAAGGAAACTGGTGGCAGTGTGCAAACAATCTTTTCTAATGAACCAAAGCATAATGAGTTTCCACATCTGTTACACAAAAGGCTGGACCATACAAGCGTTAAAGTATTGCAGAAAATGCCTGACTTGGCTGTAGGTTTGAATGTAAAAGATTGTGACAACTATTTGCCACATACACCCTGGCCATACACACACACACAAAGTCAACCACAATCCTGATGCGACCCTCAATGAAATTGATCTTGACACCCCTGGACTGGAGGAATGTTTGGAGTGAGACTCCAATGAATCAAGAATATTTTATTTTCAAGGCCTGAGAGAGCAAACAAAGGTGTTCCTCCAGAAATATTCACAGTTGGTGAGGTAAAAGTATGTAACATATTTTATGAGCCCCAACATTATCAGGAAGTATTAAATTTACCTCTGGCAAAAAAAGAAAAAAATGAAATGGAAAAAGGCCATGAATCAAGAATTGTTGTCTATGAAAAAATATAAAGTTTCAATGAGATTATCAGAGAGAGAAAGGGCTGTTGGGTACAGATGGATGTACAAAAAGAAACTTTTGATAAATGATGGAATTCAAAATAAAACAAGGCTAATTGCTCAAAACCTACACAACAATACTGGTTAGGAATGAAAAAGAATACTGTATTGTTTAAAAGGAACCATGGATTTGGGATTGCATTTGCAATCATGAAATGAATGTGAATTGAAATGTTTGTAGACAGTGATTGGGCTAATGATGTACAAGACAGAAACTCAACGTCAGGATTTGTTCTAATGTTTGCAAACACATTAGTTGGTTGGAAGTCTAGAAAACAGACTTCAGTTGCCATTTCCACAGCTGAAGCAGAATTCACAGCATTGTCAAGGTTGTGTTCAGAATAAACATGGTATATACAATTGTTAAATGAATACAACTGGATATTGAAGTGAAAGGAGCTGTATATTTGAAAACAACACATTTATACAAGAGGCAACAGGTGAGAGAGTAAAGTCAGAAACAAACATGTTGGTATAACATATTGTAATGTCAGAGAAGCAGTGGAAGAAAATGTAACAGACCTAATTTACTGTCCATTGGAAGATAATTTGGCTGATTTCATGACAAAGCTATTGAGTGTATAGAAATACAAGGATCATGGGAAACAACTTGGTCTAAATGCTGTCTGGCTATAAATTGGAGGAGTGTTAAGCAGTGGTGGGATTAAAAATTTTACTACCAATTCTGTGGGCGTGGCTTATTTGGTGAGCATGGCTTGGTGGTCATGTGACTGGTGGTCATGTGACTGGGTGGGCAGGCTGGGTGGTCATGTGATTGGATGGGCATGACCAACTTGGTGTCACTCAAGTGCGCCTGGCTTCTCCTCACCTTAAAGAGACACAATTTCCCGCTCTATTTATTTACTCCTACTGAACATCCAAAATACTATCCAAATAGTATTTAATTCTATGTATATCTGCCATATATTACATAGTATAGTGTGTGTATAGGCACACAAAAAGATACATTATCTACTGTATATACTGTATGTGTATGTACATACACACACACACACACACACACACACACAGAGCTCTTCTAAAACTATACACATTCAACCTCACTGCGTTTGGAAAAACACACCCATAGTCCACTTTCTGCCACATATTTAACTATAACTTCTGTACATTAGAACATTGCACACACCTACAAATTTACTTTCCTAGCCTGCACATGACTGTTACACCAAGGAGATGTCATGGATTGAGTAAAATGTGGTGAAACTCATTTAACAACGCTCTTGCTTAGCAACCAAAATTTTGGGCCCAATTGTGGTCATAAGTGAAGGACTATCTCTGCCTTCCTCTGCATGGCAGCCTTGTCCTAGCAAAACTCCTCAGCAAATTTTCCTGTCAAAGGCACTAAAATAATCCAGATTCCAGATGATATAAAGTCTCCTGCTGGAGCAGGAGGTTGGACAAGATGGCCTCCAAGGTTTCTTCTAACTCTGCTATCTATGATTCTGTAAGGATCTCCTGCTGGAGCAGGGGGTTGGACTAGAACAGGGGTCTTCAAACTTGACAGCTTTAAGAGTTGTGGACTTCAACTCCCAGAATTCCTCCTCCAGTCATGTTAGCTCAGGGATTCTGGGAGTTGAAGTCCACAAGTCTTAAACTTGTCAAGTTTGAAGACCCTTGGACTAGAAGATGACCTCCGAGATTCCTTTCAGCCCTAGATTGCTGCGCTGTTTCAAAGAGTTTTCTGAAGCCAGTGTGTCCTTCCTTCCTTCCTCTCTTTTTTTTCTCTTCCTCTTTCCCTCCTTCCATGTATTCCATTCATCCAGATATCTCATTCACTTTCTCCTCCCTCCCTCTTTCTCTCCCTTCCTTCCATCCCATCTTTATCCCTTTTATCCTTTTTTAATTTCCCTTTTTCTCTTTCCTTCCTTCCTTCCTTCCTTCCTTTCTTTTTCTTTCTTTCTCTTTCTTTCTCTTTCTTTCTTTCTTTCCTTTCTCTTTCCCTGTCTCTCTCCCTCTCTCTTTCCCTCTCTCTCTTTTTCTCTCTTTCTATCCCTTCCCTTCCTTCTTCCCTCTCTCCTTCTAAAGCTAGGAGAGGAGACTCACCTGAAACAAAAAACCCCACATACGCTTCCAACGAAGTGCTTTTCAAGCGCCTAGCAGCATCGCTTGTCTCTGGTCCTGCATTGCCCGGAAGAGTCCGCAGGCAAGACAGGCAGCACTTCCTCCCCTCCCATTTTTGGGGAAAGGACTGGGATCTTCAAGTGAGGCGTGCATCCTGACTGCCTGAAACCTTACCTTCTCCCTGTGCTGCTGGCAGATGGAAAAGCAAGCCAACCAGGGCAGAGCCTTTTCTACTCGGCTCCCCGCCAGCCTGCATCTCATTCCCTGCTCAGATTCTCCAGCAGCCACTGGGACTTGCCTGGTGGAAGGCATGGGTGGGGGCGACCAGGAAGCATGAGGCTATGCCGCCTGTATCGGCCCTCTGCCAGCCGCCCCTCCCTCGCTGAGCCGAGCATTTTGGCAGTTGCTGGGGGATGGGGGAGCTTCATTAGTTCAACTTCTACCTATCCCAGCATTAGGCACCACAAAAAAAGGAGGACGTTAATATGGCCTGACAAGAAACAAGAGCGGCGGGGAAGATGCGAGAACTAAGTCCACACTCCCACACAAAGCCGCTCACCTGCCACACATGCTTAGTCCCGCCCACCGCCCTGCCACCTCACTCCTGCTAAAGGTTTCTTTCAATTTCCCAAATGTGTTTCCACACAAACTTGCCCCACCAGCAAGCTCCCTTTTTGGCCCACCGCTCAAGCAGCAGCAGTTGTCAATTTCCAGTGTTATTTCTGTTTGGGTGTTTAGTTACAGCGTCTTTGGGCAATGAGGAGTGTCAAGAATACCTGGAAAGGTGGGACAAGGTTGCCACGCTCACCCTTTCTCCTAGCGCTCACCCACACCTGCGAACATCCTAGTCCTATTAACCCACTGTTCTTCTTAAAGCTGAGCAATCTTACTCTTCCATGAAACATGCCCCTCCCGCTTTAAAAGGGTGGCAGAGGCAGCCAGGGCAGAACTGTCATCACTCGGCTCCCCCCCCGCCAGCCCGCATTTAATCCCCTGCCCAGATTTTGCAAGAGATGCCGGGGCTTGCCTGCTGGGAGGCGTGGGAGCTGGTGACCAAGAAGCACGAGGCTATGCCGCCTGTATCACCCCTTTGCCAGCTGCCCCTCCTTCAGCAGGCTAAGCGTTTTGGCAGAGTGCAGGCTGTTGTTGCGACAACGGTGCAAGCTTCTGGAAGGTACGGCTGATGGTGGGGAAGGAAGATCCGCTCTGGTGAGGCTTGACTGCCTTTCGGGCCCTGCTCTGGCCTGCCACCTGCTCAACCTCCGCCTCGCCTCAGGTATTGCATCAACCTATGACAAGGGGACATGCTGCTTCCAGGCCACCCTGGCCAGCAGATGGGCGAGAGGGACAACACTCGGGGGAAGTGGAAGACCCTGTGGAAGCCGAAACGAGGTCCAAAAGGCAGCCGAGCCTCACCATGCCCCTCCCCCCAGGCAGCCGTTTGGCTGAGCACAGCAAACCCAGTGTGGATCTTCCTTCCTCACTGTCACCATTAGGGCTCACTTGCATTATTCTCATTACGGCTGCCTGCACTCGTCCAAAGCGCATGGGTTGGTATGCGGGAGAGGGAAGGAGTGACAGGCAAAGGGGCGATGCGGGCGGCATAGTCGTGCTCCCTGTTGCTTAGAAAAAGCTTAGGAAAATCCAGGCGGGGGGCGAGATGCAGGCTGGTGGGGACCTGAGTAGTGATAGGTCAGCCCTGACTCACCTTCCTCTCTGCCATCAGCAAGCCAGGTAAGCTGGAGGTCGGGGACAGTGGGTGGGGAAGCTTACTAGGCTGCGAGTGCCACATGGGATTGAGCTGTGGCACTGGTAGCTAAGCAAGCCAGACAGGGATGGGGGTGGGGCAGTTAGCTAGGCCACAGACAGTGCCGCCGCCCGGGATGGGGCTGCACTGCTGGAGAAGTCAGCCAGCTGTGTCTGGCAATAGAAGGGGGGGGTGTAAGCTCCGGGAAAAGTGAGGTGGGCCAACACAACTTGCAGGCTTACTTATGAGCAGTCAGATCAGGGCTTCTCAGTTGGGGTGCAGGCGCCTCGTTGGAAGGAAGGTTAAAGGCAAGCCACGAGGACACAGCATGCCACATAGGAGGAATGACTGGGCGGGGTGACTGGCGGGCGGGCAGGGTGAGCGAGCATTGGGCAGGTGGGGCAAGCGAGTGAGCTGCGACCAGGTTGGGGCATGAACAGCTAGAACTTGCTTCCGGTTCGGTGACCCATGCCAAATCCTTGCTACCAGTTCACATGAACCAGTGAGAACCGGCTGAATACCACCATTTCCTGATGGTGCTGCATGGTAAGAATTTCTTTTTTCTCTGAGTGATGATCTGCTGATTTCATTGTTCAAGTTGGTTCTTGGGAGTGCTGCTCCCTGGTTTTGAGTGGGAGCACTTAGAAGTGACCCAAGATGACTTTTGGACCAATTATGGACCCAGTGGGCAAGGGAGTCTTCAAGATTCCAATTCCCTCTGGAAGCAATTGAATAGTCAATGGGCGTAACCATATTTCTGTCGAGCAGTTTTGTTTTCTGAACACAGCAGAATTTTAACTTTCACTTTTTGATTTTATTGTTTTATTTTGCTTACTGTTTTAAAGTTGATTAACAGTTGGGTGAATTATCTAATTATCCTGTATGGGAGAGTGGCTGGGGAGATTTCTAGCACAGTAAACTGCCCACTGCAAGGCACAAAAAAAGAGGGGAGGGGGACAAGAGGCAGGGAAAAGCCAGTGGGGAGGGATGCTTGGGGCATAGGACTCATGGAGATGCAGTGGGAGATGGGCAGGTTGTGGTGGTAGTGTGGTGGGGGGTGAAGAGCAATGGTGGGTAAGCTGGGACAGGAGGGATCACGGTGAAGTGGCTGTGGTAATGTAGCCACAGTCAATTGTCCTAGAATCTAGACCCTCATGATACTCATGACTGAAAAGGCCTCAATATGAAGGAATTTGAAAGATGGTGCTAAAAAACAAATGGATAGTCATTTGCTGTACCTTCAGAATGTTATAACGTGGTTAAAAAGCATGAAAGATAGTTTTATTCACATTAATAATTTTTAGTATAGTAGGAAGCATGGTCATTGATGTCAATTTTGTTGCTCTGTTGTCATGCTCCAACTTTAAGACAGGTGCATTAGCAAGGGTGGGATTCTACCAGTTCGGACTGGTTTGGGCGAACCTCTTGTTATGATTCTGTGCAATTCAGAGGAACTGGCAAATCATGCCACTGGCTGGCCCCGCCTCACCCCTTCTGGCCCCTCCCAGCCACTCCTTATTTTCCTTGGCTACTCGCCTAGAGTTATGCTCACAGCCCAGGCTGCTCTCTGGTTCCTCTCCCAGGCCCAGCCTAAGATCTTCAGTGCCGCCTTGGCCTCGCCCCCTGGGCGTGAGCACAGGTGGTGAGTGCGGAGGGCCTAGCGTCCCTGGGGACTGCTTGCTGAGTGCTGCCCTTCACCTAGGATGCATTGCCAGCCCAGCCCTCTCATGCTTGGAGCCTCCTGCCCTCATGCCCAGGGAGCGGGGCCGAGGCAGCAGCATGGATCTAAGGCTGGCCATGACTGGTACTGGTGCCTCCATGCCCTGGGACCATCCCACCCCCGCATAGGAAAGCAACATCACTACCTGTGCATGCAGGAAGGAAGAGGTAGGAAAGAGGGGGCATGGAGGACCCAGGGGGCTTCTGCTTGCCAGCGTGCCATAGACAGTAGTAGCCATAGGAGATCACAAGCCACAATGGCTTGGAGGGGGGGGGAAGAGCAGAAAGCAAATGGTGGTGGCGTGCGGCTTCTTGCATTGCAGGGAGGAAGGGGTGGAAGCAGAACTGTCCTTTGGCATTAGGCATGGAGGCAATGGAGGGGAGGGTGGACAAAAAGAGAAGCTCTGCTGGTTTGTTTGTTTTTTTAAAGTGGGCAGAGGCTTCCCATTTTGATCCCCTTCCCCTGTTGTTGCCTCTGTGCCTGGACATCTGCGTGACTCTCAGCTCACCCCTCCAACCCGTGCACGTGTATGCGCGCGTGCATGCACCTAAGGTCTCTCACCCCCCCACTTGCAGCCCAGCGCTGTGACAATGGAGAGGAAAACATTGTGAGAGGCTTCGGACTGAAAAAAAAAACCAAGCATGGCAAAAAAAGAGCTAGTTTGCACTTTCTTTGCAGCTTAGCAGCACATAAGTTGTTCTCACTGTCAGGAATTTCTCCTTAATTTTATCTTGCTTCAATCATTGTTCAGTTTCCATCCACTGCTTCTTGTTTTGTCTTCTGCTTCTTTGAAAAATACATTGTCCCCCACCTGTTTCTTTGTGGCAGCCCCTTAGAAGCCTGTTGCCTATCACACTCTTGGGCAAAGCATGTGAGCCATTTCCTCCCTTCAGTGACCCATGAAAGTACATCTATCGTACATAGATAATAAAGTAAAAAAAAGGTGAACAACATTTTTACAGAACTATAGATACGTTGAGGCTGGGTGTGACAAGGAATGGCTGGGAGGGGAGGGGAGAGGCCAGGCGAGGCATCCCTTGACATGAGTGACTGAGTTGGCCATGCCCACCCAGTCACATGACCACCAGATCACGCCCACAAATTAGGCCATGGCCACAGAACCGGTTGTTAAAAAATTTGAATCCCACCCCTTGCATTAGACTGTATAACACCAGACCCAAGGGAGTGAGCTATTCTGCTTATTTGTTAGATGTAACCATAAATATTTTCTGAACATGAAAAAGGAGTCTGGTTGTCTTATCTCTCTAGTTGATAAGGATAATAGAAGGAGTAAAATCTGAATGAAAATCAGATGGAGGGATGGGGGGGGGAGGGAAGAGAGAATATGTGAATATGTCCAAAAGATGTCTTGAAACAACATGGAAAAATTCTGGAAACACTTCTTGTGGTGGTCAAAACAAAAAGCCAAAAGGAAAGGCAAGAACTCTACCCTTAACATATGAACCATGATACTTTTAGTATTGGAACATTCCCAGTAATTTACTGTGTAGGCACAGAGCCCAAGAGTATGAATCATGACCATAAAGATAATAAAGGAACTAACGTTGAAGAGAAACAATGAAAACTGACACATCACACAGAGCTGTATTTACCTGGGCACTTATTTCTTCTCTGCGCAGAAGTCGGATTGCCAGTCTCAATAGACCTACCACTGCTCTTTCCACTAAACAACAGTATTCCATAGCATTAATACATAAATGGTAAAGATGATCTCGCATTGCCTGCCAAACAAAAGTCACACGATCCCTATGGAGACAGGGAAAGAAAAAGAGTATTGTGGGTAAAAGATAAACCAAAGCACAGGCTTTATTCCAAACAGTTGGTAGTTGGCATGTGTGATAATTTACTCAGAGCCAATTTGGTTAAAGTACTGGCCTTAAATGGGAGGCTGTAAGTCAAGGGTGTCAAACTCAAGGTCCTCAGGCCCATGGGGTGCTTAGATCTAGCCCACAGGGCTGCCCTGGAAACACAGTGCCTCTGTCAGTGAAAACAGAGCTAAGGAGCATCATGCGCGGCCCTCCCAGACTCTGTTTTCGGCTGTGATGGCCTCCTGCAGCCCTTTGCCAACAAAAACTGGTGCTCGAGGGACTGCATGCAGTCCCCATGAGCTCCATTTTTGTCTACAACAGCCTCCTGCAACCCTCTGCCAGCAAAAACACAGACCCTCTCCCCACAATTTTGTTTTTGCTGGCAAAGGCTTACAGTAGGCCATCATGGCCGAAAACGGAGCTTGTGAGAGCTGCATGTGTCTCTCCCAAGCTCTGTGTTTGCTGGCAGAGGGTTGCAGGAGGCTGTCACGGCTGAAAACGGGGTTTGGGAGTCCATTTTCAGTGTCAGAGCGCTCAGGCCACCCCAAGTGCCCGACACAAGTGATGTCAAGTGGTCACCTTGGCCATACCCATGGCCTACCAAGGTCAAACACAACCCTGATGCGGCCCTCAGTGAAATTGAGTTTGACACCCCTGCTGTAAGTTCTAGTCTTCCATTAAAGCATGGAAGCTGGCTGGGTGGCTTGGGATAGCCACTCTTAGCCCAACTCATCTCACAGGGTTGCTGCTACAAGAGAAATAGGAGGGAGCATTATATACACTGTCCTGAGTTGTACAAAATAAAAGCAAGATATAAATCAAATAAATAATTTAGCTAAAATTAGGGTCCACTAATCCAGGGGTCCCCAACATGTGGGCCACAGCCCATATGGGGCCATGGCCTATTGACCTCCAGGCTGCACAAGTAGCTGGTTGATGCAAATGCCTGTGCGCATTTCTGTGAGTGCCGTGGGTGCTCATGCCCCCACTCACATGGGTTCTTACGGCCCAATTCGCGCAAGTGTTGTCACAGGCACTTGCTGCCCCACTCCATTTATACTTTCTATGGTAAGTATAAATTGAGATATTTCAAGAAGGTACAGAATATCTTTTGACCTATTTATAGAAATATGTTTGATATTACTTTTCTTCGTTATTATAGGGTTACTTTTGGATATAGTAGATTTTAAAGAGAGCTCAATTTATCATTAGAGATAGTATCTGCTGTTTCTATCCAATGCCTAGCTAGAAATTCTTCTTGAGAGATGTTATCAGTTGGTTGATAAAGAAGAGCTTTTTCTGTTGTTTGTTCGTACAAGATTCCAATGTTGTACATAATGTTGTAATATTGATAAGCACACTGTGGTGATTAGAACTAATACACTTGGCCTTTAGTTTGATAAATTCCATTCATGATGAGAAGATTGAGATATTTGATGTATTTTTATTAAATGATCAATACTCAGATATATCAGTGGAGAAACTTTCATTTAAATCCTTGGCTTGTAGGAACAGTTTTGTCCCTTCAATTAAATATTAACTTTACAGGTTTTTCCCCTTTTATATGGGCGTGTGCACATATGTATAAAGGATATCAGACAATTAATACATGTATAAATGTATGTATCTGTGAGAGACACACATAGACAAACACATAATTAGTCATATACTAACAGTGTAATGGATTTTTAAAATTCAACAACTTCACTCTCAGACAATCAATGCATAATTTTGCTAAACTATCTGATTATGATTGTTTTCAAGTGGAAATTAATCCATGTTTTCATTTTATGTGACTATTGTTGCTAATTTTATACAGGTAGTCCTCTACTTACAACAAGTTGCTTGGCAGCCATTTGAATTTACAACAAACCTCCCCAGGGCTACTTATGAGCAGATTCAAAGTTCCAACAGCTGGTCTGCAGTTTGAATGCTCAATGCACTTATGGCCGTTTGCAGCATCCTGCAGTCTTATGACAGTTATTTACAAGTTTTTGCTGGAAACCAACATCGATTTCAGCTTTCTGGAAAAATATACCCACTGCAAATAATGACTGCTGCAAAAGATATTGTAAAATCCAGTGTGGTCATGGGGTGAACCGCTTAAAACTGGCACGACTTAAACATAATTCTGGACTCAATTACAGTTGTAAATAAAGAAGTTCCATTAATTAATGTAAAGAGATTATTTTCTGGTCAGCTTCACACTAAGAAGTGGATCACATATTGGGACAGATTGGAGAAGATCAAGCAGAATTTGATATGAAAATCTCACAATCACAGTTCCTCCTTATGTGCCAACAAGTCATCATTGACTTTTAGTAACAATATAGATTTCTCCATTGCATTAAGAATAAAATAATCAAATTTAATTGCTGTCTTTAACCTGACAACCTGAGTTTCCAGTTTGAAGAATGTTATCAAGTAAAATTGAAAGTTCTCAACATTTGTTACCATATCAAAGGGTAAAATAACATTTTTATGACTCACCTATTTTCCAGCACAATCCTCAAAAGCATCTCCAAACAGAAAGCACAGTCTTCTTCATCATAAGTTTCCTCATCAGGAGACACAGATATGAGAGCCTGAAGCAGCCAAAGAATATTCACATATTTAACATTGGTATAAAAGTGAGAACAGATACAATAAGCACCAATATAGCACCAAAGAATTTCTAGTGAGAAAGAACTCGAAGAAGCTAGCAATTATTTTATTATTTTGTTATGTAAGCAATATAAATCCATCTAAAATTAACAATGAAATCTTATTACTCACAGTAAATTTGCAGCTGCAACTGATTTAAGCCTGCCTATTTCTAATCTGCCTGAAAGGCTAAATCAAACCTCACCTTCATTAATTCCTGCAGGGAGTCAAGTTGCAGAAACTTGCTTTCAGTGATTAACTTCTCTGGATCACATTGCTGTAAAGTGGAAAATTAGAAGAGAAACAAATTATTAATATCACAAAGCAGAAATAAGTAAAATATACATAATATACAAACTATCCACAAACAATTCTAGAATGTATTGCCTCTATTAATACCCCATACTAATTTTTAGGATGAAGGACTTTGTCAGACATGCCTCTCTTCAAAACCCAAGAAAGAAAACCTCTGACTCCATGTTTGTTAGAGAAGAGATACTTTTACTGGGTTTGAAATGATAGCAACCAAAGAAAAGCAAGATCTGAGGCAAAAGGCACGAACGTTACATATTGAAAGTTTTCCCAATTCCCTCCCTCCAGGGACCCACGTTGAATAACCAATCCCCATTTCATATGGTGTCACGTGGGGCACATCTTCAGGCGTTTTTCGCCCATCTGGTATGCCGATACCATTGACCTTGACTGGGTCAAGTCCATTCAGCTGTGTAGTAGATCATGAGAGCATCCCTTCAGGGGTGGGATTCAAATTTTTTAACAACAGGTTCTGCGGGCATGGCTTGGTGGTCATGTGACTGGGTGGGTCAAAAGAGAAACTCACTTTAACAATGCTCTTGGACCAGGGGGTTGGACTAGATGGCCTCCAAAGTCCCTTCCAGCCTGGATTGCTGTGCTGTTTCAAAGCATCCTCTGAAGCTGCATCTAGTGCCAGGATTTGTGGTCCTTTCTTTCTCTCCTTTTTCTCTCCCTCCCTCTATCCATCCATTCATATCTCATTCACTTTCCCTTCCCTCTTTCTCCCTTCCCTCCCTTTCTTTCTCCCATCCCTCTTTCTTTTTCTTGTTCCTTTTAAGAGAGAGAGAGCAACCATGCATCTCTATGTTATTCATGGTATATTTTCAGCTGGACCCTCTTTCTACTTTAACCTTTGTACAACAGCCAGATATTTAAAGCCATGAAACATCTTGACTTAATCTTGAAACTTTTTGCATACTTGTACTTAAAACAGAAATAATTTTCTTTTAACACATATGGCTTCAATTCCAAAGCTACTTTTTATGCAGACCAAGTCATGAAACAAAACAAAACAAACAAACAAACAAAACAAAGGTTAACCTTCTCATTCTTTCTAACTCTTTCTGAACTGCAAGTAGAAGTGAACCTTTCTACTTGCCATTTTATTACCAAATTTTTTCAAATTAAAGAGTTGCCTTCCAACAACAAAAAACACAAGTTTGTAAACTGCCTGAATAGTAACATAGCACATAATATCAAACCAGAAAGTAGAGGGGAAATATTTGTGAAAAATATTTACTGTGTTTTTGCTTGTCAAATTTAAAAGACCATTGGATTCCATAAAGGTTGTGACAGCAATAGAAGTAATGATGTAACCATGAAGCAGCAGCAAGGCAAACTGCTGAATAGTCTGAATTATGTTTTGGAAATTGTGTAATGTATGCTGAATGAGACCTAAAGGTAAGTTGTTCTCTACAGAATCCACTCTGAACTTACCACACTAAGCCTGGCATGAAAAAGCAGAGCAACTTACATGTTTTGAAGAGGAGGATGCATCCCTCCCTTTTGGTTCACACACAGGCCATGTTCACTCAGCTTGCCTCCCCACCCAAATGCCAATCTTCCCCCATCCCCATTACAATGGTAGCTGATAGCAAGCAAGCATCAAAGAGGATGACAGACTTCTTGGTTTGAACATAGCGTTATTTTTCTCAATAAATTAAAGAGCTTCTTGAAAGGACTATGAACCATAATAAATTTATAATATAATATAATATAATATAATATAATATAATATAATATAATATAATATAATATAATATAATATAATATAATATCATATCATATCATATCATATCATATCATATAATTAGAGTTATATAAAGGTTGTGTTTGCCTTTGATGGACCAGGGCGGGTGTGGCCAGGGTGAGTGTGGCCAGCTTGACGTCACTTGTGTCAGGGGTGCTTGTGGTGGCCTGAGTGCTCTGCCAGTGAAACGGGCTCCTGAATTCTGTTTTTGGCAGTGACGTCCTCCTGCAACCCTCTGCCAGTGAAAACGGAGTTCGGGGGACTGTGTGCGAGCTCTGTTTTCACTGTCAGAGGCACTGTGGGCCAGTCCTTTGCTGTTTCCAGGGTAGTCCTGCTGGCCAGATCTAAGCACCCTGTGGGCCAGATAGTTCAGTCTCTTCTATTATTCCAGACAAATGGCTAGATAATCAACTCGGCAGTCCAAAGTTGTCAGAGCATAAGAAGATTATTGGAGAGCATGATGGATGATTCTTGGAGACCGGTGTGTCCTATTGGAGAAGTCACATTCAGAGGGTGGGGGAAAGACCAGGGTCAAGGGGGAAATGTATGATATGATTTAGTATCACCTGCACCCAGCCAAGCATCAACATGGCAATTTCTAATAAACCAATTTACTTTTTCTTAGATGCGGCTAGAGACTTTTGCTTTGAATGAGGGTGAATTTGTTGGAGCTCTGACAAAAAGTGGAGAAGAAAGGAGAATGAAGAGGGAAGGAAAAAGAAGGAAAGGAAGGAAGAGATTGAGGAGGCAGGAACTGAGAAAGCAAGGGATGTAGGAAGGAAGAAGGAAGGAAGGGTTTGAGGAAGGAAGGAAGAATTGAGAAAGGGAAGGAGGAAGGAAAGAAGGGATTGAGGAAGGAGAGAGTGAGGAAGAGACTGAGGAAGAAAGGAAGGAATATATATATATATATATTATTTATATATATATAAAAATAAGTGGGTCTCAGAGAAGTCTTGCCTTAGCGCTTGGCCAGCACAGGTGCTCTTGACATGAGTCATGTGTCACACCCACCATGGCAACACTGCCCCCCTGGCCACACCCCATACATCCCTGAACCTCCACAGTCAAACACAATTCTGATATGGCCCTCCATGAAATTAAGTTTGACACCCCTGTTCTAGAGTCTCGACATCTTTTTTGCATGGTGACCAGAACTAAATGCAGTATTCTAGGTGTGGTTTTACTAAGGTTTTATATAGTGATATTAGTACCTCACATGATCTTGATTGAATCCTTCTGTTAATGCAATTTAGGATTAGATTGACTTTTTTGGCTGCCTGCATACATGAGCTAACTGCATACTGTTAGCTCATATTTAATTGGTTGTCCACTAAGACTCCAAGATCCCTCTCACAATTACTTCTATTAAGCCTGGTTTCTCCAAATCTATATGTGTACTTTTGGGTTTTTTTGCCTAAGTGTAAGATTTTACTTTTCTCTACATTAAATTTCATTTTTTTAGTTAGGGCCCAGTGTTCAAATCAGTCAAAAATAAAAACAAAATCAAAAAAATATATCTGTCCAATATATTTGAAAACATATTGCACTAAGTATGGAGGCCCCTAAGGAGCGTAGTGTTGTCTCTTTTCTCCATCTTAACTTGAGTGCTATCATCTACTGGTAGTAAAATCCACTATAAATATCATTTTTTTCTATTCAGAGTGAAAGCAGTTAAATATCATGTTAAAAGGTAAAGGTTTCCCCCTTCCACTCATGTCCAACTTTAGGGGGTGGTGTTCATCTCCTTTTCCTAGTTGAGAGAGCCAGTATTGTTTAAAGATGCTTCTGTGGTCAGTGACCAACGTGACTATATGCCAAGGTGCACAAAACATTGTTAAAAACAGCCAACTATGCTGTTTTTCCTCTTTGCCATTAATCAGAACTATAGTGGGATGACACAAGGATCCCTGTCAAAAGGTACCTAACATTTTACTATATTGTACGTCTAATACTGACTTCCAAAGCAAAAATGTGCCTTGAGAAAAAAAAAGTGATAATCATGGAAGTGATGATGGAAGGAAATACTTCTTTTCTATCTCTTACTTATTCATCCCAATGTAATATATATTTTTACTGCTGTACACATCTTGAGCTCCCACTCAAAGGTGATGGTAGTGGTATTATTGCTTGCTGCATAGTCA
Source organism: Laticauda laticaudata (assembly GCA_004320025.1). Classification (NCBI taxonomy): domain Eukaryota; kingdom Metazoa; phylum Chordata; class Lepidosauria; order Squamata; family Elapidae; genus Laticauda; species Laticauda laticaudata. The sequence goes on from BHFT01016590.1 coordinate 27,475, forward strand.
GCCAAGTGTTTAGATTGGATTTGGCATGTTTATCCCTCTATTGCATCCTTTCAAAGTCCTGGGAAAGACAGTTGTTGTTTGATGATGTTAAAGGTCACTATATTATTATATTATTACAGGTAGTTTTCTCTTAAGTATCACATTTCAGACTGACAAACTCACTGCTAAATTATATGGTCACTAAGTGAGACATCATGTGATCATGGTTTCTCCATTGACTATGGTTTTTGGAAGCCAGCTGAGAAGCATACAAATGGCGATCACATGACTGATAGTCATAAATGCCCACCAGTTGTTAGAGCATCCAAATTTCAATCCCATGATCACGAGAAGGTTACAAAAAGATGTGACGACTGGTTATAAAAAAGGGAATGAGTAAAATCATGCTATTATTTGTTTGTTTATATTTCATTTTCTTAATCAATCTTTCTCCCTCAGATTGGGGCTCTGGGTGATGTTGGAGATACAATTACAATAACAATAAAAATATCTATTTCCAATCTTTTAAAACAATTGTATTATAACTACACATAATAATCTGACTTTGAAACATGGTTTCATATTTTCAGATGTAAATATTCTTTTGAACATGGACATTGATAATTGAACTACAGAATCAGATTCATCACTCAATGATAAGAAATCTGTCCATCAACAATGGAAAGATAATTATCTTGCCTCAATTAGGCAGTGGATTAAAAATTTGATGTTCTACTCTATACGCCATTATCTTTTACCTGAACCCAAATTACCTTTATACATTCCAGGGCCATTCTCTTTGCTTCCTGATTCTCTGTGGATGGTCCTCTCATACCAGATTGTTCTGTGCCACTGAGTGTCAGCCAGTTAACAAAAATGAGCACTGTAGACTCACCACTATAAAAGAAAAAAGAAAAACATGTAAAAAGAATTTAGTACCAGAGTCCCAAATCTAAAGCAGCCAAAATGCTTCAATTTATTCTCAAGAGAGTTGTATCAGCAACTTTATTTAGAAGTCCAAGGATTGCAAATGAATATTATCAAATTAACTGAGGTATGGGGGAATCTCAAATATAAGGGAAAGGTTCATTCTCAGAGTTTGTAGGATTGGTTTCTGAATATTTCATTATGAGGCTAAGTAACATCTTCAGCAGAGTTTAGGGAATGTCAGTGTGAATGTTCTTCTGTTTATAAGAGGTTCAGATGTGGATGTGTCAAGTGAAGGTCTTGTTATGGGTCTTGTGATGGGTCAGGTGTGAGTCATCAGTGAGAGTCTTGTGATTGGGAATTACATCAGGTGAGGGTCATTGGAAGATGAAATGCTGATTGGGAAGACTTGCATGGGTTGACTGAGAGTTGGTGCCATCTCTGGTAGCTGTGCAGTTGATTTGGATTCTGTTTGTAGGCTGGTTGTAGGTCATGTCTGTTGATGGAATTGCTTCTGGAATGCCACGCTTCGATGAACTCATGAGCGTGATGGGTGGTAGCGTGGCCAATGATTTTTGTGTTTCTCCAATCAAAATGGTACTGTTTGATGTTGGTGTGGGTAGAGATTAAGGATTTGGTATTGCCATTTGGCCAATGTTTATGAATCCTAGTTTTTAGTTGATGTGATATTTGTCCCATGTAAAATTGGTTGCAATGAAAAATGAAAAATTGGTTGATTTTGTAGATTACATTGTTTCTTTCATCTTTCTGTACCTTGTCTTTCATTCTGGATAATTCCTGGCAGAATGTATTCCTAAGGGTTGGAGAATTCTGGCTCTCATTTCTGACACAACCTTTGTGTATGGTAAGGTTAGTTTTTGCGTGGTGGTTGGCTGTGTGTTGTGTTGTGGTTTGGGTGCTATGTGTCAGAATATGAACTTTTTTGGACAACCATTACAGAGAAAGAATTCAAGCAGGCGTTTCTCCTTGATGTCTTTCTCTATAATGGCTATCCAAAAAACTACCACTCCTCTACCAAAAAACTACCACTACCAAACACCCAAGCTAAAGATATTCATGATTATTGCAAAACTCAAACATTTCAATGGGGATAAAACATCCTCAGGAGACACAGAATATTAGATATAGACAAAAACTGTGAGATGGACAAAAAGCTATGAGTGCTAGCTGTCTAATAAAGATAATTTTGCACAATGAGACATCAATTCTATCTAAATTCTCTAATATCTATCTAATAATTCTATATATAAATATAGAAGTTCAGGCTTTTCTGTCAATCTATTCCATTATGTGGGTTACCCACCGATTAGAAGGTGTTTCCTCTCGCTGAAGACAGATCTTGCCATTGGGATCTACAAAATCTTCAACCTATAGATCAAATCAATAAATCACTACTTTAAATTGTATTTTATTAAACTATTTCAATTCTGCTTTTCACTGTATTATGAGTGCATATACACACACACACACACACACACTAAATATTTTAAACATAGAAACAAAGCCATAAAATGATTTTGGAAAAGGCCACTAAAATAATAGGCAGTGAAAGATAAAAGTATAGCAACAATTAAGCCAGTCTTGGGGTTCTGTTGAACCTTCTCAAGAGCACAATTTCCTTTGTTTCTTAGTAACGCTGTCGATTTGAAACAGAATGGGAAAACTTGGTGCAGGTGGGTTGGTGCAGGCAGGTCAATGCAGAGATGGTTCAGAGTCAACAAATCAGTGCAGATGGCTCAACACTGCCAGACCAGTGCCAATGGATTCATACTGATGGTTGGTACTGACAGGTCTGCATTGATGGGTTGTCCCTGTTGTCTGCATGCAAAACAAGTGCTCTCCACACCTGGACAACTCACTGCCTGTGGAACGACAAAGCAGGGAGTGGCTAACATCTGCACCAATTTATTACATATAAAAATATCTCACAACTTGCAAGATGTTATGATTTCAACATGAGGGATAAAAACAACATAAATAAATGACTACATAAATTATTGCTTTGCTAAAACTTCAATCTTCAACCTTGGAATGTAACAGCAAACCACTGTTCACTTGTATTGTTTGGATTTAATGTTTGAATTTTAAATCTACTCGAAAGAGAACAAAGAGTTGTTTGCCCCAAGCTTCTGACTAACGCAGCATCTCTGAACCAAGAAAAAGTGGACATGTCTGTTGTGTATGTTTGTGTGTGTGTGATGGTCTTAAAGACCACTCCTGGAGACCATGAAGCAAAAAACTATTTTTACGGAGGCAAAAGCACAGGAAAGACCTACAACCGAACTGCAGGAAAGAAGCTGTGATTTGTCGTGCTTTGGGAGGTACCAAATTAGGATGAATTTGGCATTACTTCAAATATCTTTGGGAGCTTGTGGAATACTGGATGTATTTTCTCTAGTATGCGAGGAGCTGAACAGTAACAAGGTTAATTACTTTCACTATAGGAAAATGGCCAATAAATTTTGGTCCAAGTTTCTTATTAGATAATTTCAATCTTAAGTATTTGGTTGAAAAGGTGGTTGGAGAGATCCGTGCTTGTCTGCTTGTTTTTTATATTCCTTAGCCGCTTCTGCTAAAGGTTTATTTGTATTGTCCCATCCTTTCTTTAACCTATCCATCCATTCAATTAGGGACATGGAGGTGGGTGGTTCTTTAGGTAAATCAGGCATAAGAACAAACTCCATGCCAGTAGTTATTTGAAAAGGTGTTAACCCAGTACTACTGTGTACACCATTATTATATGTCATTTCTGAGAATGGTAACAAGTCAGCCCAATTTTCCTGTTGTTAATTTACATAACGTCTAATGTATTGTTCCACCATGGCATTCGTACGTTCTGAAGATCTGTTAGTAGCCAGATGGAAAGCAGAGCTAAGCCCCTGGGATGATCCAATGGACTTTAGGAACTCCCTCCAGAACTTAGCAGTGAACTGGATTCCGTGATCTGAAATTACTCACCAGGAAACTCCATGAAATCTGTAAATATGTTTCACGAAAAGTTTTGCCAGCTATTTTGCCAAAGACAGTCCATTGCAAGTGGTGAAATGGGCTTGCTTAAAGAATAAATCGATGACAGTCCAAATCACTATATTTACACCGCTGTCTGTGAGTTCAATGATAAAGTCCATTGCGATTTCCTCCCAAGGTTTTGTTGGTTCAACTACGTGTTGGAGAAACCCAAGAAGCTTCCCTGGTCTGCTTTTCATGGTAGCGCAAATCGAGCAGCTTTTTACATAGTCCTCTACACTGTTTTTCATCTTTGGCCACCAAAACTGTCTCCTTGTCAGATGGAGGGTTTTTAGAAATCCAAAATGACCCTCTAGCCGAGAGTCATGACTCCGCTTTAACACCATTAGTCTCATGCTGGCGGACACATATATTTTACTTCCTTTCCAAGCCAACCTTTCCCTCAAAGTCAAATTCACTTGGTTTACTTTAAACCATGCATCGTTTGACAGTGCAACTGAGCTTCGGAGATCATGACATTCACTATTTCCTCTCGTCAGCTTTCAAATTGGGGTTTTCTGGACAAGGCATCAGCCAATAGGTTTTCTCCCTCTGGAACGTACTTTAGTTTGAAGTTAGTGTTTAAAATATTGAGTCCAGCAAAGTTGTTTGGAGGAAAGTTTTCAAGTAGTCTTCAGAGCCTCGAGGTTTTTGTGATCAGTCCACACCTCAAAGGGCTCTGTAACTCCCTCCAGGAAATGCCTCCATGATAGAAGAGCCCATTGCACAGCAAAAGCCTCCTTCTCCCAAACTGCCCACCTGCATTCTGTGTCGGTCACCTTTTGTGACATATAAACATAAGGCATCAGCTCGTTTTGAAAATTCTTTTGAAGTAGCACAGCTGCTACAGCCATGTCACTGGCATCGGCTTGGGCTACAAAAGGTTAATTTGGATCCAGATGTTGGAGGATAGGAGGCGCTTTAAAGTTTAAAAGAATTTTTGACAGTCCATTGTCCAAGTGAGAGGTTGACTAGGATTTGGTCTGGTCAGAGAAGGACTGGTTTTCAGTAACTCTGTTAAAGGGAATGCAACCTTGGCAAATGAAGGAATGAATTGTCTATAAAAATTTGCAAAACCTTTTGTAAAGCTTTGAAGTTGCTTACGTGTTCTTAGGGGTTGCCAATCTAGCACAGCCTTCACCTTTCCAGGGTCCATCTCGATTCCCCTGATTTGACACTTGATAAGCTCAGGTAGACCAAAGACTCCTTATGGAATTCTTATTTTGATAGCTTTGCATATAGTCTGGCAATTAAGTTTTTTCAGTATTTGTTTGATTAGTTTGACATGCTCTTCCAGGGTCTCGCTAAATAAGAATGTCAATCAGCTAAACAAGGACTCCCTAATACAGATGTTCATGTATCACCTCATTGATCAGCTGCATAAATACAGTGGGGGGCCCTTGGAGTCCAAAAGGCATGACTCAGAATTGGAAACTCCCAAGAGGGCAGTTAAATGCCATTTTCCACTCATCTCCCTCTTTTATGTGGACTCGGTAGTAAGCTTCCCTCAGGTCTAACCTTTTGACAGAGATTCAGCAAGTCCTTCAGGGGGTACATGTTTTGTATACACACCCCATTCACATCCTGAAAATACACGCATAAGCTAAATCCCCCCATCTTCCTCCTCTTTAAATAATACTGGGGCTGCCAACCTAGATTATGCTGGTTCAATGAATACTCTGGCTAAGTTGGTATCAATGTACTTCTTCAAATCAGTCATTTTGGTAGGTGTCATGGAATACATTTTGGTTTTGGCAGCTTTGTTCTACTTTGATGGCACAATCAGTGATGGGGGAGGATGTTTCATTCCTCCTCACGAAACACCTCGCCTAAAGGCCCGGTCCCACTGCGCTTATGGATGCAAAGAGGATGTAAAAAGTTAAAAAAAGCTTGCTATCCGTTGGAAAACGCTATGCATCTGTTGTGCACTCATTGCATACGTGTTTCATACGCTCTATCCGTTGAGTATCCGTCCACTGCGATTTCATCCGCACAAGAAGTTTTGAGCTGCACAAAACTTTGTGAACGGATGAACTTTCCCGCCGTGAATTGCAACAAACGTCTAGTCTCGGTTATCATCCATTATCGTCGCCGGTGTATCCTCCTACTGCATCCTCATGGCCAAGTCCCTCTAACTCCACCCGCGTGCATAGCTGAAAAATGGAAAAAGGGAGGAAAACAAATAAGTACAAAGGAATGTCGACATACACGCGCTGTAGTAGGCACAGAAATCAGAAAGGATTAAGCGTATGCAATCAATCAGTAATACAAAGGATTAAAAATGGACAAAACGTATCTGGGATGTATCTCGGAATTAGGATGTCTGCAGTATGTCTAGAGTAATGTAGAAAGGACACCTAGCGGACAACCGATATTTTCTATAAAAAGGGGGAGAAAATCACTGGAATCGCTGGGATGGTGGATACCATACAGTCCCCTAATGATGCTGCACTGGAGGTTTATCTATCCCACAACCATCCTTATTTATCCACAAGCATGCAAAAGGCTTAACCATTTTTTTCAAAGTTTTTCAAACCAACACTTTATTAAGTAAAAAAAAATGAACCAAGTAAACTAAGTGTGTGAACAAAGATAACCTTTATTTAACTTTTAGGTAAACTTTATGTCTGTATTAAATAAGCAAAATGAACCAAGTAAAAAGTCTTTAAGCAAAGAGTACATTGTAACGCAAGTAAACAAACTCAAGTCTCTGACACTTCTCATCACGGTTGAATCATGTCGCGAATGGTCTCCCGCTGTGTTAGCGGGCAAGGGACTGGGTAGGATGGCTTGGCCTGGTGCTGGCTGAGGCAGCCATTGGTGTGCTGGGCCCGAGGTAACAACAGGAGTGGTTGGTGGTTCAGGAAGCTATCCGCTAGAGCTGACTCAGTCCTGTGAGGTGTGAGAGGCGCCCTCTTCGATCAGGACTTGGATGTCAGACAATCAGTGCCAAACTAGATTTCCGGTCCGCGTGGACGGCTTGGGCCTGTGGGGTGGAGGTGGGTTTGGGAGAAGTGTAGTGGGTGCTGTCTGGTCCTGACAGCTGGGGTAAGGACTGGCGTCTGTGGCATGCCCGGATGAACCTTGGGCCTGTGACGTGGGAAAGGTTGTTTCTCGAGCTGGTGGAAGTCCTGTAGTCGTAGCCTTGGTAGGTGAGGGGCGTTGAAGAGACCGTGGAAGCGGCTGTGAATCACAGCTGGGGTGGAGATAGCAGACCTGGACTGGGTAGGAAGCCTTCTAGCTGGGCCTTGAGGGTTGTGTGACAGATGCTGGGATCTTCTGGCTTCATCCACCTGGTAACTGGCCTCTGGCAGTCCCGTCAGGGTGCTAAGGCCTCACAATAGGTGGATGAAGGGCTTCCGGGCCAGAGGATGGCAATGTCGCGTGGAACCCAGCTTGAGAGGAGGTCTGTGCTGGTCTTCAATTGTTGTGCCTGATCTCCCAACACACACTGTGGTCCGTGGCCCTCAGCTGCCGCTCTGCCTGCATTCCTCTGGAGCTGGGGAGTGGGAAGTGGGTTGGCCTCTGGATGCGCGCTGCTTCTTTCCTCCATTTGTGACAGCAGGGCAATCAATCCTCCATTGGGATCCTCTCAAGTCTGCCGCGAGGGGGGAGTGCAGATTTTGGGCGGGTTCTGCCTGTGGGGCCTCTGAAAAGACACTCTGCCTGGAAGGTAGCTGGCTTCCTGGCTGGAAGAAGACTGGGTGTTCTTGTGGCTGTCCTTGAGGGAGAAGGGTCTCAAGGGGCTGCCACTGGTGTCGGACTCTCACCCTCCAGGAAACTGGCACTTTGGCATGACGTTACATTTCTCCCGGTCAGTGAGGGCTTGACAGCGCCCTGCCCGGATGTTCTTGAGGTAGCTTCATACAGGTGTGCATGTTGCTTCCACCATCCTACTGAGTACTTTCTGCAGTGATAAACCACCCAGCTCTCTGCCTTGTCTCTGCCAAGCTGCCCGCTTCTTCTCTGTGGTCGCTGATTTACACTCTGTGGCCTTCTCTGCCGAGCGTATTCGTTCTCCCTTCAGGCCCATTCAGATGCACCTCATCTCATGGCTCTCAGAAACGGTGTACTGTTGTTCTCTCTCCCTTCTCCTTGCTTGCTCTTCCTCCCTCCAGCAGGGGCTTTTAAGCAGGGCCATTCAGGCTTGAGCAGCAGGGCCTTCAGCAGCAGGGCTTTTGAGGGGCTTAAGGGCCTTCGAGGGCCTGGTCTCCAGCCACGCAGCAGGCAGCAGCTTCAGGAGTCAGTGCCAGGGGGTTGGGATGCTGGTTCTGGCCTTCTTCACCTTGCTCAGGGCTTGAATGAGTGAGGGCAGCGGGCTTCCTCTCTTTCCTTGAGTGACATGAACCATGTGTTCCTGCGAAGAATTTATGTGGCAGGCAACGTCTTTGTCCCATGTAGGTGCCTGACTGGCGGTTGCGATCTGCCTCTCTTTTATATTCCGCGAGGGAGTTGACAACAATTCAATACTCTCTCAACATGCGCAGTGAACGCTTTGCATCCGATAGTAGTCATGCGCGTGCATCCCTTTGTTTTCCTATAGGCGTCCATTGATGGCATATGCTTCATCGTCCGGCTATGCATGCCGCCCTGTCCACTATGCGTCCACTTTTGGAAATTCTTCCCGGAACCCCCCTTCTGGAGGTGTCATGCCGCTTCCATGCCTGCTAGGCTTCCTAAGTGAACATCCGTTTTAACATCCCCCGGCTAGCGGGTACTACCCATAGTCTGTTTCTTTTTCCTGCTTTTTCTGTTCTGTTATGTAAATTTTTTGCCACTTTGGAAGTGGATTGACAATTGGAGTGGAGCCACCCCCAGAAATTTTGCTCGTCCGCTGTGTCCGCTTTATGCATTACATTTGCGTCCGGTATCCAGCCCAGCGAGGTGAACCGGGGCCCTTGTCTTCTGATATCCTTAGGAATCTGGGGTTCCGGGCTGGAAGAGGAGTCTGAAGCGGGAGCTGCTGTTCTGTGGTTGGCCCTATTGGTTGGCGAAGCCTTTTGTCAGGAGGGACGGCGGGTCAACACTGTTGAGTGTATATTCCCGTAGGAGAGATAGAAGAGCATTACAGGGAGACGTATAAAGAGTAGGTTGAATCCACACAGTACACAGATACACTGCAGCAGTATAATGTAGTTAATTCCATTTTACTATACATTGGTTTCCACTCATGTCCTGATTGCTTTAAACCAAATACTTTTTTCAATTTCCAGCAAATCATTTATCAGTATTATCTATTTTTTGAACCGGCAGAAGGTTTCTTAATATATGTAGTGTGTGCATGGGCAGTGCAGATACAGCTGTCCCTCTACTCCTAAATGATTTCCAATATATTTCTCCTTAGCTGGCTGCACACTAATGGATGGCCGACTTGAATGTAGTAGCCTTCAGACAGTGCAAACACCCTCAGATCATAGGTCCATCTTCTTGTCGATTGTAACCTTTACGTGCTACTAACAGGATAGGGGCTGGCTTTTATGGGAAAGCAATCCCATCTATCACACGCTTGTCTTTAATCGTTTATGTTGAGCAATTTCATCCACACTGGAAGGCAATGTTTTACGGAGCAATGGAGGTTAACTTAGACATTTTCGGGAATAAGTATATGGCAGACGGTTTTTTTAATGATTCCCAGTTCCTTATCACATTATGTCTTTCTACAAGGCAGAAGCAACACAGCGGACACACGGTTCCTATGTTTTAATTCATATAATAGCTCATTAGGTTGTCTTGCAAAAGACTAGCGTCGCCTCACGGAATTGTTATTACTTGGCATACAACAATAGTGGCGACTCTGATTAAGTGATTTTTATTTATATATTTTGCTTTTTAACGCTGTCAGTCCGGGCGAGTTGAAGCGCTTGATAATAAGGGCTTACTGGGTTGGAACTTTCCTGTGCCACCGTGCTCCTGTGTCTTTCTATTTCTTCCTGTCCCTTTCTCCTAACTTCTCCGTCCTTCCTATTTATATGGCTATTTGAGTGTATGATTTTGATCCTTGAGGAACGTTATTTGGGGTGTCAAACTAATAATATGCCATTTGCTGAGCGGTTACCAAGTTTAGTCCTCCTTTTATGAACAGCAGGGCATCATCCTCCATCGGGATCCTCCAAGTCGAACGGCATTGGTGGAGTGCCAGAATTTTGGGGGGGTTTATTTTGCGACTAGCACTACAAGTAATAAGAGCCTGTGCCTTGATCCCAGAATCTAAATGATACTGTGGTTTGGCCTCATAGAGCCGCACAAAAAATAACTCTTAGCTACATTGCCCGCCTTTCAGTACCTATTACTAGTGTGAGGAGAATACTGCGACGCCATGCTGGAAGCTAGGCCAAATGTTAATGGTAAATATATTAATGTTTGTTTTCGCTTGCCATGCCGAGACGGAAGGAAAATAGGCAATATCCATATTTAAATAACATGGGTTACGACACACATGATGGCCTCACCCCACAGTGTTTCGAGGGTAATCCTGAAGTCCAATACACATAGTGGCAAGAGCCATGGACTATTCGCAGACTGTTTGCTCTCTTCGTTCAAAGTAAAATGAGTTTATGTTGTGGTCTGTAAGGTGCAGAGACCGTTTAAATGTTCAAAGCAGCCAGCCAATTTCAGCATATTTAGAATCTTTTTTGTTACAAACTCAGTCCCAGTATCGAGTTACTAAAGTTAATTACTTTACTTTTATTTTATTTTTCAGCAAAACCTTGCCAGTTAAAGAACATGTTGGAATTGTTTCTGTTTTGGTTTCATAAATGGCCAGAAATACCCATTATATCTTAGATGTAAATGGTCACAGAATACTCAAAATAGTAAACAGGCACCTCCTAAACTTGGGTTTTCTTAGTTCCAATTATAAGCAAATACAACCTCTAAAGGTTTCTGGTCTTAAACCCATTTATGTCTGTTTGCAGGAGTAACTTACTCTTTTCTTGACTACAAGAATTACAATGTAAATTCTTGCTACACAGGGTTCCAATTTTACTCCCTCTGACAATTGAACAGTTTGTTTGAGCATTTTTGAAATAAATATGCCCTAGGACGTCTTTGAAGTAAATGTATACATTCATCATGTGGCTTAACATTGTTATAAACTGAGTTAGCCACCTTCAGTCTGGTCATCAATGTATTACATATAAATCATTTTTTAAAAAATAGCAGTAAACACTTTTACCTTCTTTCTCTATTGTACAGTTATCTTCCCTAACCAAGTTTAACTCAGCGCCCTTACTGATAAGCAAATTAAATTCAGTTTAGGTAAATATACATAGTTAAATGTTCATTTATACAAGAACAATATGCAGTACCTTCACCTGATAACTTTCATCTTCCACCCATTTGCCAATGAAACATGTTGTTTAACTTGTGGAAGATTTACAAACCTTTTTCTATCTTTAGTAATGCAGCTGATTGCTCCACTATCAACAACACCCACAAATTATTGTTTACAGTTGAATTGCTAGACATTGCTAAACTAACATTATTCTTGGCCTTCTGGTGTTCATCAGTATTCTGTGTGTTTCTTTTCTTACAGAATTTAGCTATATGTCCCCTAGCCCCACAAGAAAAACATTTCATAAGTATAGCAGGGTTGAAGATAAATTCTTTCTCTTGTGGTTGTTCCTTCCCAGTTGGTCCCTAATCAAGGCCGTCTTCTTGATTCTTCTAGCAATCTTCCAGTTATGTCAGTCAATGTCAGTTATCTCTGGGCAGGACTTCCAGTGAAGATCAACATAGTCATCATAACTTTCATCAATGAAGACAGAATGATTGTAAACTGGATGCAGCCTGAAAATATTAGTTCAGATAATAACTGAACGGCTACTGAACAAGAGCTTTTTCCCTGTAGCTCTTGGAAAGTTTCTTTGAAGTTTAAATGAGCTAACATATCTCCACCCTTTCAGAAGACGTGCTCTAAACAGTTTACGTGTAAGATGTATGTGTGCACCTAACACTGTCACGAACATAAATCTTCTTCAAATTCTGCCAACACTTAGCAACAGACTCTTCTCCACGAATATGGACAAGCTGCTGGTCACTCAGTGTTAATCCAATTGTACAAGAGCTGTTCGTTGTTTCTGTTTAATGTCAGCAATCTTGCTGGCATCAATCCTCATTTTCTGGATCCCAGCATTATATCTGGTGGATTTTGAACTACATTCCATAAACCTTCTTTACGTAGAAGTAGACTGCATTTCATAGACCAGGAAACATAGTTTGTTCCATTGAACTGGGTTATCAGTGATAGACTTGTGAAATGTCTTGTGCCATCTTTATCAGTTTAAATTAAATTTCATGTTTAGGTACATATAACATAGTTAAATGTTCATTTATACAAGAACAATATGCAGTACCTTCACCTGATACTTTCATCTCCCACCCATTTGCCAATGAAACATGTTGTTTACTGTGTGAGACAAGTAATTACTTTACAAATCTTTTTCTATCTTAGTAATGCAACTGTGATGCTCCACTATCAACAACACCCACAAAATTAAAGATGTCTTGTGCCATCTTTATCAATTAAACAGTAAATAGGCTGTCTGTATACAGTACTTGTGCATTCACCACTAACTCTCAGTTATCTGAGCCTGGTATGGCCTGGGCCCATAACCAGTGTTGCGGTAATTCCCTCGTTGGAGAATGAGCGCATACAGGGAGATGTATAGAGAGTAGTGTTGGAATAAATACACACACAGTACACAGATACCCTGCACAGTAATGTAGTGAGGTTTTTACTTCCAGAAAGGTTTAAGCAAAGTCCAAAATAAGCAGTCCAAAATTCATTCACAGGTTGATCAGAGTCAGTTTTTCAGTCCAGGGATATTCCAGTAACAAAGTCCAGTGTCAAAAAACAGTTAAGTATCAGATTCATATTAAATCCAATAATATCAGTCAATTAGGAAAAATGGAGCAATGGCAATACTTCCAACAGAAGGAAATAAAGATTACAATCTCTTCTAAGACTCAGACTAAGACAAAACAATGCCAAGGTTTCTGGTCCATCTTATGGCCCTTTGAGAAACCACACAATTGCATGCTCTTGTATTCCTTAAAAGAGACAGTATTAAAATGTTTATCCTGGTTAGTATATTCTAGCCCAAATACCTGTTAGGTGTTTCATATTCCTAACAAACACCAATTATGATTTTCCAGTATCCATCCTCCCATTTAATGGCAAGGGTCCATTTGTCAAACCAAGTCCCAATATCACAGATTCTGACATTTTTGGTGCTATTCCATATTGTATAAGTTCACAATGTCTTCCCATTTCTAATGTAATCAGTTCTGTAATCTGGGTGGCTGGGACCCTACAATCAATGTTCCATCTACCTGTTCAAACTTGATTGGGCATTTTAAGGCTCTAGTTTTTATCCCTAATTGTTCAACGATGAGAAGCCCAATTAAACATCTGGTATATCCTGTATCTATCTAATTCTAATTCTCTAATTCTCCAAGCTCCCCAGTCTCAGGCACCACCAACTTCACTTTAATTGTAAAAAGGGGGATGGCTGCACTCACCACCAGGTCATCTTTATTGTTAGCCTCTCTGGGAGGGGTTTCTTTGGCTGGAGGTTCCTTGCTCTCTTCTGTGGGGAGGGGAACCTCTATGGCTTGCCTGGCAACTTGACTGGTCTCTGGAGGCTTCTGTGAAGCCCTTCTGTCTCTGGCAGCTGTAGCTGGCCATGGTTGCAGAACCAATGCAGGTGCCAGACATTCGGAAGCCCAATGACCAGCTTAACCACAATGGTAGCATTTGATAACCACTGTCGGCTGGGTAGGAACAGCCTCAGCAGGCTTAGTCAGAGGACATCTGGCCAAAGTTCTCCTCAGGAGCCTCTCAGATGAAGGTTTGCAATGAGGCCTCTCTATCTCGAGCTATAGACATGGTATACCAGTCTTGCAGTTGCTCTGGTACCCTTGGACCCCACAGGCTTTACTGACTTCTTGATCAATGGCTTCTGTAAAATAGTACAATAGTATTCTGTCAGGCAATGTCCAAGATTTCCTGTGATCTGTCTAAAGTCCCATACAAAGTCTTTTATGGGTCGATTACCTTCCTTCCTCACTTTTACTGTGTCTTCATTTTCATTGACTCTGTTGGGGTCTTCAAATCTGGCCTGGAGCAGCTCCACAAACCAATCTGCATCATTTAGCTCAGCAGCCCCCTCATTGTATAGCTGGGCTAACCAGTCAGAAGTGTCTCCTTCATTCATCCCTTCTGAAGTCGCTGAAACTAAGTCGCAATCTGTCTCATATTGTTCTCCATGTTGATCTATATGTGCCCTGACTTGGCTGAGGAAATAAGCCAATTTTGCAGGTTTCCCATCAAATGTCGCTCTAAACCTTGTTGGCAGTGGCCTCACTGGTGGAATTGCTATGGTGACTGGTGGCAGGGGCCTGCCAGGGTGCTGCAGCAGCTGGTGGGAAGTGGGGCAAGAACCTGTGGGGTGCTGTGGTGGGAAGCAGGGTGGGGACCTGCTGCTGCATTGTTGGATAGGACCATTGAGGTGGTTGTTGAGTTGCAAAGGGAGGCTGCAGTTGGCTGCTGGATCAGACTCCATTACTGCACCAGGATTGTTGAGGCAAATTGGCCCCATGGTAGTCCCGAAGGTGGCAGAGAAGGTACTGGCATCCACTGGCATTGGACCCACCCATGACCAGGACAGAATTCCCAGCCTGGGGGAATACATTCCACAGGGGATAGCATAAAGGTAGGTTGATGGAAGGGAGGGCAATTGGAGATTGCAACATTACAAATACCGGCTGCATCTGCTGTCTCCCCTCTGCTGCTCGACCCTGTTGCAATTCCCCAGTCACTTCTAGCTGAGTGGAAATATGCCGACGCCACTCTGGCTCCACTGCCAGGTCCTGGATCAGGAAAAGTGAACGTGAGTTGCGTTAAGCTCTATCTCAGTTGGGGAGGTTGGGACTGAGGGACATAACTTTCTATTTCAAGTTGCTCAAAATGCTCCAGGAGCTCTGTCAGCAATTGGCTTTGAGACGGAGGCAACAGGTTCCAGTCTCAGGAGTTGTTGGACTCCAAAGCTCCCACATCTCTCCTTTCTGGTTCGTGGGCTGACTTCATTGGGCTGGAGTCGGAATGACGGCCTTTTCAGACGGCCTTTCCTCTGGTCCCATCTCTGGAGTTGGATCAGTCTGGCAACTTTTCCAGAAATCCGTTTCTTTGGGCTGAATGCCTACCTCTCTCTCCTCTGCAGTTCTCTCTCCTCTGCAGCTTCAAGGGTTCACACCACATCTTCAGAAGAAGAATACTGGGTCTCAATAAGTTCTCTGGTATCCACAGCTCTTTCTGTGATCTCCTCTTTCTCCTACATCTTTGCTAAGTCTTCACACCGCCTGAACTTTAGGTCAGTACTAAGGCTCAGCACCCCAGACAGCCCCCTTTTGGGGTGCTGATAACTATTTAAAGATTCGGATTAATGTCAGAGTTACCAAAAAAACCCAACTCCAATTAAAAACTCAGAGACAGGCATTTTCTCAAAGTTTCCTTTGAAAATTATAGAGTAGTTATACTGGCACATCTGGGAAAACCTGAATCGGAGAGATCCAGGTTTTCCCTTAGTAATTCAAAAGTCAAAACCTAATCTCTGCATCCATCAGTCCATCATATGGTCCAATCACCAACCATCCCAACTTAAGACATCCCTTCAACCACTCCTCCTCCAGGTGCAGGAATAACATGATCTTGCTCAAAAAGAAAAATGCTATTAAAAAGAACACTCTAAAAATCCCCCCCTCCTATTTTCCCAGGCACAGGAATATGGCTTCCAAAGCTGACATAAATATTTCATCGGATTACTTAAATTTTACACATTTTTCTTATGATTTTGTTGAAAATCTTCATGGATTTCAGTCCTGATGTACTGGACAATGGGACATGGTAGGAGATAACTTGGGAATTACACAACTTAGATCATGGAGGCAGAAAGATTTGGCATGAAAGATATACAGAAGAAAAAATTTCCTAGAAACGGATGTGGAATGAATAAGGCAATAAAATTCTGATGGTAAGATCTGGAAGATATGTGACATAGTGTCATTTTGTGGTGGTTGAAGACACTTTGTTCAGAGATGTAGAGATGAATGGTGGATGTAGTTCTTTTGAGCATCTGATCAACAGAGCCCAATCTAAACTCTTCTGGAAATCAATTTCAATCAATTTTGAGGGCAATTGGTGAATGTGTGTAGCTTTTAGTGTGAACCACAGACGTGCATTTATTTTAACTTGCATTTATTTCTCCATGTTTTGGGTTATCATCAGGAACTTCTTTAGGATCCTCAAATTGACATGGCCATGATTAATTTATGTCAGATGATCACAACAGTATTTCTGATTTGTTTTCCAGAAAAGGAGAAATGTCATCACCAAATATAGGTTGCCTGTGGAAAGCACCTTTTGTCAAAATAGCTCTATCATCTATATATGTTCACAAACTTCACTTTTATCTGGCACTGTCACAGAGCTTGCAAGATGTTTTGATTTTGCATACATGACAAAAATAATTTTCAGAGGTAGAGTTTTTAAAATTGCAATGGGTTAATTAATTATTGTTGTTTCTTTTCCCTTTTAAAATGAAACAGTTCCTCTCTTTGGTATCTTTTTCAATAATGAAGTTGAAAGATAAAAAAACATGAATAAGTTTACTGTAACTTTGATCTTACAAAGTTGTGAGCCAATAACAGCCAGTAGCTGCTAACTTGTATGGTTTGAATTTAATGTATGAATTTTAAATCTACTCGAAAGAAAAAGAAGTGTTACTCACCCCACACTTCTGACCAATGCAGCACCTCTGGACCAAGAGAAACTGGATGTGTGTGAGTGTGTGTGTGAGAGAGAGAGAGAAAGAGAAACAGACAGTCTTAGAGATTGCTCCTGGGTTGTCTGGTTTGGGTTTCTTCAGTGACGAACAGTAATCCAAGATAGTGTGTGGTTTCGATCCATACTTGCTGCCAGAGTACCCCAAGCCAGCTGGATTCGGGGCTAAGCCCCCTGTAGAGGTGTGAAGAGGGGGGAGACTGCCAGCAGGATCGAGGAGAGCTGCATCTCTCCTCCCCAGCTGGCCATTACTCCCTTTCCCGAAGGTGGTATGGCCACCTCAAAGAAGAACCCAACCAGAAAAGATCGTGCAGGAAGAAGATAAGAAGACAAAGCTTTGACTGACCAGATTGAACTGAAAAAGCAACAGGATAAGGTATCCTGGTATTGGAACTATAAAGAATAACATTGTTCTCAAAGAAGATTTCTGAAGCGGCAAAGGAGAGAGAGAAGGGAAAAGATTTGGGTTTTTTTCTTTCCTTCCCATACTGACAGCTAAGAGACTTAAGTAAAGAAACTAAAAAAAATTCACTTTGACATTAATAGGCATTTAAGCATTCTGGAAATAAAATGTCAAAGGATAATAAAGATTTCTTGGCTATTTAAAAACTTTTAAAAGACGGAGAGAAAAGGAAAAACAAAAAGGTGGGATCTGGAAAAATGGAGGAGACCACCTGGAAGTAAAAGGAAATAACAGTGAAACCTTAAGATTCCTAAAAAATACATTCTAACTGAAACTTTGTAACAATAGAACCACAGGAAGAGAAAGTGGAAAAAAGAAACAAAAAGAAACAAAAAGAAACAGCCTTGGATTACTTGGATTCCTGGTGATTTTTGGTTATTGGATTTAAATGACTAAAATCAATTGGGTGGTTTGTTTTAAAGGGTTTAAAATGGCATCACTCTTGGAAGAACTGAAAATGGAACTTAACAGAAAGAAGATGCACAAGAAGGAAGAGGTTTTTTGGCTTTGTATTTCATTTTTAGAAATGGAGATCTTGAACTATGTTGAAACAACAAGAAATGTTTGAAAAGAAAAACAAGAAGGGCGGGACAAGAAAGAAAGCCATCTTCAATGATCAAGTAATTCTATGTGGGGGAAAAAAGAAAAGGAGGGAAAGAGAGTGAAAAATTTAAGATTTGAAAAAGCAACCCAAAAAAAGAATAGTTTGAAAAGCAATTACAATATTAGGAAGAAACAGAAGAGTGAATGACAGAAGAGAGAATTAGAAATTAGAGAGACAAGGGGTCAAAAAGTGGGAGGGAGAACAAGAGGGGGAAGAAGCAAAGGAAAATTATAAAGGACAGAAACAGAGAAAACATACAAGGATTAAAGGTATAAGCCTATTTAGAAGACAAAGAGATAATGGGTGAAAATTTAATTGAAAGAGAGGATTCTGCAAGGTACATAAGATAGCATTTTATATTAGAAATAGAAATGTATTTAGAAAGTATGAAACAAGTGTGATAAAGTGATAGATAAATACTTATTGTAATGTAATCAAATGTTTGTGTAATAAATAAATGAAATAAAAGAGAATTAGAGAATGAAATTAGGAAAGGATGGGAACATTTTAATTATTAATGATTTATAAAAATTTAAGTGAAGAGAAATATGAAAGAAATATTGAAAAAAATATGAAATATTACAAGTGTTCCTAAGGAAGTATGATATTTAATTTGAAAATAAATGTTAAAGATGTTAATTAATATTAATGGAAGATTGTAATTAACATTAATGGTGAGCCAAATTGGAATAGAATGAGTATTTTATGTATTATTGTTATATATTATATTATCTTTAAGAACTTAGTGTGTATTTTAAGAATCTACCAAGCAGAATTCGATTGGAAAAAGTTATGTGTTATAAAATAGAGATTAGATATTGAATGTTATAACTGTAAAGGCATAAATTGAAGTTTAAATAAGATCTGAATGGACAAAAATTAAAAAGATACAACGGTGTCATACTCTAATCATTAACTACAGGGGAAAACTTGTTTAATGGGGAAAACTTGTTTAATGAGAAAAGAAAATATGAAATTGAAACAGGACAGACAAAAGTATAAACATAATGATTATAAAGATATTGAAAATTAGAAAAAGAGATGTAATTGAACTTAGAAAGGAATGAGATAATTAACAACAAGGTTGAGAAAACTAAGAGAAAGAAAAATCACTGAGAAAATGCTAAAATAGTAATAAGGTATGGAATAGAATACAAAGATGAATATGAAATTGAGTTTGTGTCTGTATGGAAAAGTGACAACCTGGGATCATGCTATTCTCAAAAAAAGATATTTTATTTGTATTATGTTTTGTGAAAACCAAAATAATAATTTTTACAAAAAAAAAGAAGAGAGAGAGAGAGATTGCTCCCGGAGACCACGAAGTGAAAAACAATTTGGGTAGAACCAGCAGAAAAACAGTAATGACCCATGATAAGAGTTAACCCTCACCCTAACCCAGTGCTTTTCAGCAACATAAGAACATTTTTGAGGTATAAAATACACAATTTTATTGAGTCTCTACTGGAGTCATACCTGGCAGTAACCTACCAAACTGAGTCACTGTCCTTCTCAGGCTACAATCCTAGCACATCCACTCCTCACAGAATTTCAGACTTCGACCCTTGTTTTCCCTTCCTCCCACCCAGCCCACTCCCCCACCCAGGCATCTGAAATAACCAATTCAGGCTATAATGCATATTTTGGGAAAGATATTCTCATACAAATGCAAATACATTGTACTTTTTAGAAATGATGTTTGGAACTTTAGTAAGGTGCAGGCTGCTCTAATTCTTCCTAAGGAAGAGCAGGAACCACTCAGCAGTGCTGAGTGATTATCAAATGATGAGTAAATAAATCAGGCACAAACAGGGACTGTAAATAAATCACAGGCATAAATGAAATGAAGGCCAGCAAATTACGACACTAGATACAGTCAGAGTGGTGCAGAAGTATAATTCCCCTTCATGCAAAGTTTTCAAAAGGTATCACTTTTCACTGTGTTTTTGAAATAGATGTTCTGGTCATCTGGGTTTCATCCCTCCATTGTATCATGTGTAGGTTATATAAATTTGATATAAGATTAAATATATTCAGGTTACATCAAGGAGGATTTCTTTATCAGTCCCCCCCACTTTTCTTCTTCCATTGAAGAAATGATAGATACACGGATCTCACATGGTCTCTAAGACCAAAATACCCACCCACACACTCACACATGCACGCACATGCACGTCACTTTTTCTTGATCCAGAGATGCTATGTTGATCAGAAGTGTGGGGTGAGCAATGCTTTCGAATAGATTTCAAATTCTAACATTAAATCCAAACAATACAAATGAGCAGCTGTTTGCTGTTACATTCCAAGGTTGAAGATTGAAGTTTCAGTCAAAACAATAATTTATATAGTCATTTATAACATCTACATCTAGCAAGCTGTGAGATATTTTTACATGTAATAAATTGCTGCAGATGCTATCCCCTCCCTGCTTCATTGTCCTGCAGACAGTGAGTTGTCCCCATGTCCAAGGGGCAGAGGCCAGTCATCCCACATCCAGACAGTAGGAAGGACTCGTCAATAATGATCTATTGGTGTGAAACCATCAGCACCGATTCATTGGCACCAGCCTGGCAGTTGGTGACCTACCAGAGATGGGATTTCAATATTGTAACAACTAGGTGGTTAGGTGGGTGTGGCCATGTGACTGGGTGGGCGTGGCTCTTTTGCATCAACAGCCCCCCTTTTTTGGGGTCTCCTGGGCCTCAGGAAAGACTCCTGGGGGACGTTTTTGCTCCCAAAAGGCTTCCCTGGGGCTCAGGAAGAGAAAAAACAGAGAATGGGGGGGGGCACACAGCACCCTCTTGCACTCCATTTTGGGGCCTTCTGGGCCTCAGGGAAGCCTTCTGGAGGTGTTTTTGCTCCCAGAATGCATTCCTGGAGCCCAGAAAAGCAAAAAATGAAGGGGGCAGGGGGGAGCTATGCCCCCCTCCATTTTTTGCCTTCCTGGGCCTCAGAAAACTCCTGGGCAAAGCAGTATGTAAGAGAGGGGAATCCCAACACAGCTGATCATAGGAACAGTTGATTGTCGGGAGGGGAAAAAAGATATACCTTAAGGAGTGACTGGGCAGGGAAGAACGCAGACAGCAATGTCGTGCATGGGTGGGCAGAGCCAGCTGTCTAGGAGAGAAGATGTGTGAGCAGATCTCTNCTGCGGAGCACAATCTGTTAAACTTTGTCTTGCAGGACCTTTTGGAGGTCAAAGGTGGCTCATAGAGTTTCTGAAGATGTAGGGTGCCGAAGAACCTACATGAGCGGTGGTTTGTGCAGGGGAGCAGAGAGAACTTGGATTGAGCAGACAAAAGAAGGACGATCAGTAGACCTTCCATAGAAGACAGCTGGTCATACTACTGGTGAAATAACAGAACAAAGGTGCATACTAAACGGTCAGCCTCAACAATTTTAAAGTAAGTAAAACAAAAAGGGGCGCCAAAAGCAATTGGTATAGAGAAAACCCGGCATTAAGATTCAGCCCTAGTTAAGAACAGAAGGAGCGGTGAAATTTATGGCGGGCAAAGAGATCGGAAGAAATTAGGGAAGCCATAAAAAAATCTGGCAAATAAAAGGGAGAAGATCGGTGCAAGCAGCTGTAAAAGAAAGAATGATTAGATCGGTGCCTGGAATTAATGCAAGAAGAGAACTTTGGATTATACTTGGAGAAGGGTGATTTTTGAAAGTGTCAAGTGTTGATTCAAGAGAGACCTGTTGGATTACAAAATAAAAAATGGAGGGGATTTGAATGATTTGAACTAAATGGATTTGATTTAAAAACTTGAGAGAAAATTGACAATTTGGATCAAATATCGTAGGGAAATTGGATTTTTTGGATTTTGGCTCTATATATCTTTTTGAACTGTTCTGGACTTTTTTGGAAAAAGAAACTTAGAATATATCTGTTAAAATTAATTATTATATACTGATCATTGACATTGTGGATACAATTTAGCATATTATTGAAAACTGGATTGGATTTATTTCTAGATTGGCTTTATTGTTAATATAAACATTTGAATAGTTTGGATGGTGGATAAAGACCTGATATAAGGGGGAAAAAATTCAAATATCATGGTGTGATTTGTCAAAGTTAGAACTTTTGGAACTGGAGGGATTTGAAAGAGAAGAGAAAAATTGGAAGAGGTACTGGAAAAACAATATTATAGTAAAGATATTTAGTATGACAAGTAACACAAATATACCTAAACCGGGAGCTGGAAAAAAAACTCCACCCAAACATTGACAACTAGTTCAATGGCAAATCCCTCCACACAGAGAGCTATAGACGAAATGATACCAGAGGAGAGACAGAACTCGATAAAAGATCTACAAGGATTAATGCTGAATATGCAGGAAATGCTAACTAAAAATTATGAAGACTTAAAAACAGACTTGAAATCAGAAAGATTTGAGTTAAAAGAAAAAAACCAATTTATAGATGAAAAATTCCAATGCTACCAACAGATGCAGAAAAACCAAGAAAAAATAGCAGAAATAGAATCTAGAATGGACAAAGAGGAGAAAAAAGGGGAAGACCTGACTGGTAAGCTGATACAAGCTAATAAAGATTTGGAATCTATGGTAATTCTTCTGGAAGAAGACAAAGCAGCCCACTACCTGAGATTCCAAAATATTAAGGAGGAAAAAGAGGAAGATCTGCTGGACGTAATGGGTGAGATAATTGCGAAAATATTAAGAACTGAAAAAGAAGAAGTTGTGATGGAAATAGATGAGACATACAGACTGCAGTCAAATGATGTAAGAAGGCATAATCCTCCTAGAGAAGTTCATGTCCGATTGATCAAGAAGTCGACTCATGATGAAATATTTCACAGAACAGAGACGAGCCAGTAGAACATAGTGCAAAGCAGATCACTGTCCAGGTGCCAAAAAGAGTAAGGGATTTGAGAAGATTTTACCACTTCCTGACAACGAAGCTTACAAAATATAGTATCAGTTTTAGATGGGTGATGCCAGAGGGAATTATGGTCAATTGGCAGGAGAACCGATCAACTAGACACAATTAACAAAGCAGAAGATTTCTACAACCAACAATTTGCTAATGAAGAAGAGACAGCAGTGGAAGAAGTGGAAGGAAGGAAAGACTCAGCAGAGGAAATAGGAGCAGATGCAGCAAACAAGGAAAAAAATTCACCGGATAATAAAGAGAGAAGATATGGAAGAAGAAAGGCAGAAATATATGAAAGACAATATGCAGAACCTCGGGAAACGAGAGCAACAAGGAGTATGAGACAAAGAAATTGATAAAAAGAGAAAGAAATGTGAGATAATCTTGATGAGATTTTCTCCAGCGAAAAGAAAATATTTCATAATATGCAAAAATTGAATGCAGATATAATAGCTATACAAGAGGTGCATATAAAAGAGAAGTAAAAATAGATAACAGAACATTAGAAAATGCTTTTATGTCATTATTTATGCAAAGGAAAAGAGGGGTGGTGTTATACATAAAGGATTGGATCTTGGTTAAATAATTTTTTAAAGGTAATGATGGTAGGATACTGATGGTAGAGATAGAGTTAGAAAATAAAAAGATTCTCTTGATAGAAATTTATGCTCCGAATGGTCCACAAGAACATTTCTTTCAAAAACTATAATAATATCAACGAAATACATTATGAAGAGATTTGTATCTTAGGTGATTTTAAAGCAATTACAGACAAAACAATAGATTATAAAGGTGAAAATAAAAAATAACAAGGAAAAAGGTGTTACTGAAAAAATTTCATGATTTGGCAAAAAAGGCTAAGATTTATGATGCATGGAGAGAACACCATCCATGCAAAAACAATTTATATTTTATTTTAACAGACACCATTCTGGTCGAGACTAGATATGGCATGGATGTCTAAGAAGCTTATCTCAGAAATAAATGAAACAGAAATTGAATCGAGCTTATGGGCAGATCATAGTTACATCAAGTTCAGCTGGAAAGACCAATCTAAGACCTTAAGATGGACTCTACAAAGAGCGATCCTAAAGGAGGAGGAATTTAAAATTAAACTGGAAAAGGAAATGAAACTCTTCTTTAAGGAGAACAAAGAAGAAGATACATCCCTACAAAACACTTGGGATACGGCTAAAGCATTTGAGAGGGGTGGTGATAAATTATATGGCAAAGAAAAATAAGAAAAAGAAACTACAATGAAAAGCATTAGAAACAGGATATAGAAACTTGGAGATGAAGCTGTAAGAAGAACCAAAATAAAAAGAGATAAAATTACGAATGGATTGAATAAAACATGAAATAAACTTGTTGGAAAAAGAAGACCTAGCCGCAAAACTGAAAATAATAAAATAAAATGTATTTGAGAATGCCAATAAACCAGGAAGATGGCTAGCTTGGAAATTGAAAAAAACAAGCAGAAAAAAAGATGGATCACTAAGCCACAAAATGAACAGGGGGAAGAAATATGCTACCAAGAAGAAATGAAAAGGAATATAGTTCAGAAATTTTATGAGGATCTATACAAAGAAGAAGAATATGTAATAGAAGAAAAAGTGATAAATTGTTTAAAAAAAGCCAATCATCAGAGAATATCGGAAGAAGAAACAAGTTTATTGAATGGAAGAATAAACCTCAAAGAAGTAACTTGGGCAATAAATAAACAAAAAAATAAAGCGGCTGGTCCTGATGCACTTCCTGCTGAGCTATATAAAATTCAACAAGAACTATTAGGCAACAGATTACTCAAATTATTTAATGAAGTCCTGGACAAGGCAAAAATTCCACAATCGTGGAAAGAAGCAATGATTACAATCATTCCAAAAGAAAAAAATGACCAAACAAAGATAGGGAACTACAGGCCAATATCTCTATTAAATGTGGACTATAAAATCTTCGTAATTATAAGAGCTGAAAGATTCAAGAAAATATTAAACAAATTTATACATACAGACCAAAATGGCTTCCTTCCACATAGGCATCTTAGGAATAATATCAGGACAATTCTAGATATCATAGAGTATTACGAAGATCGCAGTGGAGAACAGGTAGCACTATTATTTTTGGACGTTAAAAAGGCCTTTGACAATGTAAAATCGAGTTTTGTTCTGCAACAAATTAAGTATATAGATTTTGGGCCAAAATTCTTTAATATAGTATTGCCAATATATCAGAAACAAGAAGCTAGGATATTGATAAATGATCATATAACAAATAAATTTGAGATACAAAAAGGAACGAGACAGGAACGAGACAGGGATCACCATTATTATTTATTTTGACATTAGAGGAACTAACAAGAATAATTAGAAAAGAACCGGAAATAAAAGGACTAAAAATAAAGAAAGAAAAATATAAATTACAAGCCTTCGCTGGAGATTTGGTTTTTATTTTAGAAGATCCACAAAATTAGGGACTAAAACTTATAGAGCAATTAGAGGAATTTAGAGAAGTAGTGGGGCTAAAAATTAATAAGGAAAAAACTAAAATACTTACAAAAAATATGACAAATGCACAAAAGCAAAATTTAACAAGAATGACGGACATCCAGACATTAAAGTTAAATATTTGGGAATTGTAATTTTGGCAAAATGTATAACCTCAATTATACTCCGTGAATTAAAAAAATAATGGAAGACCTCAGGAAATGGAACAACTTAAGACTCTCCTTGATGAGGAGAACTGCGTCCATAAAAATGAGCATATTACCAAAATTATTATTTTTATTTCAAAACACTCCGATCAAATTAGAAAAAAAATTATTTGACCAATTGGATAAGCTAGTATCAAAATTTATACGGCAGAACAAAAAGCCCAGAATTAAACTGAAATTGTTGCAGGACTCTACCAAAAGAGGAGGATTTGGCCTACCGAATTGGGAAATATATTATTGAGCGGCTATTCTGACCTGGGTTAAAGATTGGATAAGTGTTAAAAATAAAAGAATGTTAACCTTAGAAGGATATAATCTACAGGCAGGCTGGCATACCTTCTTGTGGCAAGACAAACAACAAATTCATAGCTATTTTCAAAAGCATAAAATTAGGCAGTCCCTACTAAATGTATGGAATAAAACTAAACAACAAATTTACATTGAAATACCAACTTGGCTATCTGCATTAGAAGCGTTAATGTACCCACATTTATTGCATCAAGGGCAGGTTATTACATATGAGGACATACAAGATGAGAAGGGTGATTTAAAAACAAGACAGAAGTTGAAAGATCTGGGATTTGAGATAGAACGGTGGGCCTATTTACAATTACAGTCGAGGTACAGTAAAAATATGAAAGAATGGGATATTAACAGACGGAAAACAGAATTAGACAAAATATTATTATGTACGGATGAGAATTTGATTAAAAAAACTTACAAAGTATTATTAGAATGCAAACTAGAAGAAGAAAAGGTGAAAGAAACAATGTTGGCCTGGATGAAAGACTTTGAATATGGTATAAATTTGGAAGATTGGCAAATTTTATGGGATAGGAATAGAAAAATAACTTTGGTGGCATCATATAAAGAAAATTTACACAAAATGTTTTACCAATGGCATATCCTACCATCAAAATTGGCAAAAATGTACCCGAAACTATCCCTTAAATGTTGGAAATGCAATAAAGAAATTGGAACATACTACCAGGGATGGTGAAAATGTGAAAAAGCTCAAACATACTGGCTGAAAATTAGAAATTGGTTAGAAGAGATGTGTAAAATTAAAGTAGAATTCAGACCTGAATTTTTTCTATTGTATATCAATGTGGGAAAATATAGATAATATATTTAATAGTTCATGTTACCACCACAGCGAGATTAGTCCGCTCCCATAGATGGAAAGGTAATTACATGCCAGATGAAATAATAATTAGAAATAATTAGAAAAATTTGGATAGAACAATCCATTTTGCACCAAAATGGACAGAATAACTCAAGAGTTAAAAGATAGGACTGAATTTAAATATTACAAAATCTGGGAGAAGTTTTACCACTGGTTTAAAAAAAGAAAGGAATAAATGTATGAATGACTATTAACATTTATGTATATATGTAAATTTGTACTCTTTGTAATATGTATTATTTGAGGATGTAAGACAAGTAGGTGTGTTGGGATGTATGCACCACATTCATTGTTTTTAAATGTTTTTTTTTCTCTTATTTCATTAATAAATTTATTTTTTTAAAAAAAGCAATGTCGTGCATGCGTGCAATGTTGCGCATACATGATAAGGACTGACTGGGTGGGGAGGGGAGGAAAGGGGCGGGTGGAGAGGGGCAGGGCCAGCCAGGAGCATGATTTGCCAGTTCTCCAAACTGCACAGAATCATTACAACTGGCTCTATAGAACCAGTCTGAACCATAGAATCTCACCCCTGTGACCTACCCATCCCAAGTTGTCACAGACTCCATTTGAAGACTGCCGCATATGTGTATAATTTAAAGAGATTTGCTTTTTTTAAAGTTGTTTTTTAATTTTTTTATCAGTCCAGGTTTACTACTTGGGAGATGAGTGGCCAAATAAATTCAAACAAAAATAGAACCATTAAAATAGAGAATAGAGAATACCTTTACTTTCATTGCATCCCACAAATGCAATGAAATTTGAAAGCTACTCCAGCACAGTGCCCCAAACACCACATCACAATTACACTACAGATTATTTAAAAATTAAAATAATAATAATAATAATA